>JAKTQL010002519.1:29036-50784 GCA_030558815.1 Blastobotrys malaysiensis
ACCTTCAGGCCGTGCCGACCACAAAATCCTGGTGTATAAAAAGCACTGCATCTGTCCAGGATATTTTTCATCTCCACTAACGATCAATGGATCGGTCCTGTAGAGTTCCGAGAATTCTCTCTCCCATACCTGCGACAGATCACTGCCAAGCTACCCAAGCGACTTGAGGAGTTGGGTCTGGAGCAGGTCCCAGTGACCGTTTTCGCCAAGGGTGCGTGGTACGCGCTTGATGACCTGTGTGACTCTGGGTACAACTGTGTCTCGCTGGACTGGCTCTACGACCCCGCAGACGCGGTCAAGGTGGCCAATGGCCGAGTCACCCTGCAGGGTAACATGGACCCTGGTGTTATTTATGGCGACAAGGCCGTCATCTCCAAGAAGGTGGAGGAGATGATTGCTGGCTTTGGCGGCGGCAAGCAGCATTACATTATCAACCTGGGTCACGGTACCCAGCCTTTCTTTGACCCAGAGAACGTGAAGCACTTTTTGGAGGAATGCCATCGGTTCGGCAAGCAGTGAGTCATCATTGCCTTGCCAGTTGCATGCTAATAGGTCTATGTATATATAATGTTGTGGTTAGTTGTAATATGTGATGCAATGGGATGCATGAGCCGCACAGATATATTTGGTACCTTCTAGAAGAACCCTTGGCATGTGTATAGGGTCGTCCCCAGGGAGATATGCAGTATTAGGTGTACATCAATATGTTGTCAATGACAATGGATGACTAGGCCATGCGGGGAGAAGTTGTATAAAAAGGGGGTGGTGTTTGCCCGGTGTGGAAGGCTAGGCTTTTTTCTTGCAATGGCTCTAAACGAATACAACGGTCACGGCAATTATTCTCAATACTGGCATAGTAGAAACCCATGGGGCGACACTTGCAAAAGGGAGAAATGGGTACAAGCCTATTCGTTCCCTGGAGCGACAACGCCAAACGTTAAATGTGAATTCGAACCACAGAAAGAATACATACTTAGTAATTTAATTTGCATCTCTAGCTGCCGCCATTGTGGGTCGGCTTAAACTATGCCATGGTCAAGACTCGGCGCATTTCCGCTGTGTCCAACGCTGTATTGGATTTACAATCGCTGGTTCTATAACCGGAACATGTCTATTAATGCGTCTATTTTGACACTACTAACATCATATCCCTTGTGTATTTAATTTAATTTTCAATTCTACACGCTTCGTATTTTACAATCTCCTACTGGTTCTTTTGGTACGACTGTCTCGTAAGTTATCTAGGTAATTAAGGCCATTAGTTATAAATAAGTTCTAAACGATAGATTCTATCTTAGTTTACTACTCCGTCTTTGCTGATATGCTCTCACGGTCGCTCTCGTCATCCGTCGACTCATCAGTGCTCGCACTTTCATCGGACGTATCAGACTCGTCTGAATTATCCGCATTTTCATTAGTGTCCCCATCAGACGACTCATCAGAAGCTACGCTTTTGTCATTTGTAGAACCGCCATCAATGTCGACCTTTATGACCTTCTTCTCCGGTCGCGGAATCTTGGGCAGCACTACCTTGAGCAGACCGTTAGACAAATGTGCCGCTATGGAATTCTCGTCAACATTTGTATTGCTTGGCAGGGTTATTACCCGCCTAAATTTTCCAATCCGCCGTTCGCCAACTTTTAAAAACTTTCTCCGGTATCCGTCATCGTTATCATAGGCAAATGTCCTCGATGTGGAGCCGGAAATGATCAACTTTTTGGCACTTGTATCAAACTCAATCGAAATCTCGGGCTCAGTGGCTCCTGAAATAGATGCTACTATGGTATAGCTCTCTTCTGTATCGTAAATATCAACCGGTGGAGCTATGGGAGTAACTATCCTCTCTGACAGCTCAGTGCTTGTCTCATTCGCTTCGCAGAGTGGCCGCTTATGACGTCTGTGTCCATGGCCGTAATGACTCTTTCTCGTTGCGGGGTTAGATAGGCTGAGCAAGTCCAAGAATGGCTTGTATGTATGTACAGTAAAGGCAGTCATGAAATTCAAATTGAGTTGTACGGAACTGAGCTACGGTAACGGGCCTATTTATACTATCGAAAAGTGGCGACAATGTTTCTCCAGAGCCATCATCATTTCAAACTCATATTTGTAATAGTCGGAGACAGTCAAATTCACATACCACTGCTTGTCGTTTGAGTTTCGATAACCTTCTTCGATCCACCGGGTAGAATGTCTCACCGATAAGTATTTTTCGTGGGGTCCGTCCTCCGCCTTTCGAGAACATTCTCGTTCATTCTGGAGAAAGCCGCAAGCGGCACAAAGTCCTTTGGAGTCGAATATTCTAGAGACGTTGGCCCATTGGGTAACCCCGCTTTTGTCTGATTATAAATTGAGTTCAAACCTACTCAGAGATAGACCAGCAGTAATAACGGAACCCAAATAACAATGTCTGAGATCGCACACCTTAAAGATATCTTTCAAATGGCCAACCAATTGACTGGAGGGAACATCTTTCCTGGCCCGAACACCTTTTATTCCGAAAAATTAGCCAACGGTATTAAGGTGTCTTCCTCTCTTCGCCCGGGCGAGAGGGATGGTGCTGTCGTAATTCCACCTGTCGACGTTTACGATACAGAAGATTCATTCATTGTTGTCGCGTCAGTGGCTGGTGCCTCACCAAACTCGGTCCAGGCTGACTACGATCCAGCCACACGAGCTTTGATATTATCCGGTATCACGAATGCTACTCTTGACTTTGATTCTGACCAAAAGTTCCGGGAGAAGTATCTTGTTGTCAACGAGCGGTCCACTGGCGAATTCAAGCGCCAGATTACCCTGCCCCATGATACCGCTATTGACGAAAATAGCATTACGGCCTCCTTTAAGAATGGCCTGGTTAAGGTGATTATTAAGAAGGTGCCTGCTGCAGACACGACAAAGAAGATTTCTATCAATGTCCACACAGACGAATCGCTCTAAACGAGCAAACGTTGTACTGATATATTTATTTATGATATTTCTTTTATAGGGATATACTATAGTAATGGCAATAAGTTGTTACTCTAACATGATGTTGTATACCAATGCCCACAATTGGGTGGCTGACCAGGTTTTTTCCACAGTATTTTGTGCGCCGCAGGTACATGTACGTACCGGTGTTGGATGCTCTCGAATATCGTCCATCGAGACGGTTTTCCCTCGTGTCACTGACGCCAAGCGTCTGGGAAATCGGCCCCATCGACTTAATGTCTTGATTTTATTGTTTGTTAATATGTCGAAACGTCTGCCTAGCAGGCAAGTATGTTGAATTAATCCAAGCCTAACTTAGTCACAAGTGGCAACGGGCTGAAAATACAGAATGTTATTATTATCGTCCATCGAGGTATACCTTTTTACAAAGTGCAAGCAAAGGCATAGACTCATAGTCTCTGTAGCGAACAGCACATAGTACCGGTAAGCAATATATAAATTAGGATGTAAGCACACAATAAAACGAGCTGACCTGCTCATAGCCTCAGTCAGACTAGATTGTGAGTGATCATCTACTTTAAATAAAGTAATTAACCATATTTGACATATTCAACTAAGGCGATAAGGAGGAGGAAATCAATCACCGCAATCAAGCCTTCCTTCGTATTGAGCAAGGTATGATGATTGAGATCTGGCAAGGAGCTGAAGTACTTTGCACGCTGTTCCTCGTAGTCAGCGCATTGCAACAGGATATGTTCGACTGTTTCCAGTTCTCCGCACAGGCAGTCATACTGCCGTGCGCCACTTTTGATCTTGAGAAAGTAGGCTCCAAATGCGCCGCATCCTGTCCTCAACTGAACGGCTTTGCTGAGGTTACGCCGCTGGCCTCCCTTCATAAAGTGGAATAGAGGATTTGCTTTCCGTTTGGGGTAGAAAGTGCATCCAGCTACCTCACGGTGGTGTCGGCCCTTCTCATTCCTTGTGAAGACAGTTTACCAATCGTATTCGTCGAGTCACATTATGACTGAGGCAAATGTTCATGACTGTATGCTCTTTATGCACTTGGTGACGACCACACTTCGTCTTTTATTGGTGGTTCCCTCGATCCTTCCATTCTGACTACTCCAACATCCATGGTGTACATTGGTCAAGCCGACGCGTAATGTCGGTATGCCTCGGTGGACGATATTCGAGAACATCCAACAGCGCTCCTCATGGAGAGAATAATCGGCTAGAATGTGGTGCAATAAAGGAAAAAAAAAAAAAAAAAAAAAAAGAGGTCACGTGATTTTTTTTTTTTTTTATCTTTTCATTTTAATATTAATTATACAAGTATAAGAAAATTAAAACTAATATACGCAAAGACGCGGCTGGTGAATTTCACGTGATATTAACAAGCACTTTTTATATGATCCAATTTTCCGATTTTCAAGAAATCGGCAATAGTTTAGTGGCTAGAATTTCCGCCTGTCAGCAGTTCTGCAGCGCGCGGGGGACCGGGGTTCAATTCCCCGTTGCCGAGGATTATATATTTTTGCGCGCGCGCACATATTCACGGTGAAATAACGCTAATTTATCGAAATTTAAATAATCTATCGATCGATATTAGCCATTGCAACGTACGAGGAAGCAAGAGGAGCTATCCTGCAGACGGTCCAGAATAATTTTTAAACAACTTGTTTGAACAACAACAATTTGACACTTTTGGCTGCCCAAGTTTCACTATTATGCTGGTACTATACAAGCGGTCAGGATACTGAGTTACGACTATAATGCCTTTGCAGACAACATCCTAATTGGCACTGCACCAAATGCTACCCAGAGTGCCATTGAACTCATTGAAGCTTATGTTGGATTGTAACTACTTCTGATACCGAATCTCCAAGTACGAGGAGTGAACCAATGAAAGATACAACATACCGAGGCCGTACAAACCCGGTGAATCATGGTCAATGAATAAGGGATGTAGAATCCTTGAAAACACCAGTCCATTTGCTTTCGTTCGCTTTTCGTCTATAAAGAGAGGAGGTTTCCACGATGGTTGCAGGACTTCATCACTCTTATTGAGCTCCTTCGGTATCGTTCTGATTAGTCTGAGATAATCACATTAAGTAGACCAGACATTGAGCATCTGCCCAGTCTACTTACTTGTGTGCTTGTATCTTACTTATCCTTGGGTATGGAAACTGGTTCCTGTTATTTGTTATTCTGATTTGTTATTAACTTTTACTCAGTTACTTACTGAGTTCTGTTCGCTGTACAGACATTGAGTCCAGTACCTTGCTAACACGTCCTCAGGTTCAACGGATTTGAATATACGTTACCACTCAACAGCTTACTGCGACATTTCGGGATCGCGACTGAACTATCGGAAGACAAAGTCCATCTGTTTACATCAGCCAAAGACCAAACCTACATTGACTGGTCCAGCTGCACAGATACAGCATGTGGATATCTCAGCGACGCCCTTCCGTTACTTGGGAGTACCAATCGGTCATGATATAAAGCTCTCAAGAATTACAAATGGTGGGACGATATTAAGCGGAAAACCATCGCTCGATTACACACCATGCCTCTCTACAAGTTGAGCTTGGCAACTCAAGCATACCTTATCAATACCTTCGTTCTTGCCAATATCGTTTATCTCTTCCCATACTATCCCGACACCAAAACTATCCATCAGATAATGACGCGGTATGGGTCAAACTTCGCAATGGCAACAAAAGACTACCGACCTCAAAGGCGAATTTCTTCAACCTCTGGAACAAGGCGGCTTTGGGTTATGGCATTTGGACACAATGCTACCATATGTTGGGTGGTAACGTATATTCAAATACGTTGAACCTGAGGAAGTGTTAGCAAGGTACTGGACTCAATGTCTGTACAGCGAACAAAACTCAGTAAGTAACCAAGGATAAGTAAGATACAAGCACACAAGCAAGTAGACTGGGCAGATGCCCAATGTCTGGGCTACTTATGTGATTATCTCGGACTAATCAGAAAGATACCGAAGGAGCTCAATTAGAGTGATGAAGTCCTGCAACCATCGTGGAAATCTCCTCTCTTATAGACGAAAAGCGAACAAAAGCAAAACATGGGCTGATGTTTTCAAGGACTCTACATTCCTGATTCATTGACCATTAATTTACCGGATTTGTAAGGCTGCAGTATTTTGTACTGTACCACCGATCTCTTGCATTGTGTCACTCCTCATACTTGGAGATTCGGTATCAGACGTAGTTACAACCCAACACCATACCTCAGTGCTAAGAGAATAGCAGTCATCCTCCGAGATCCATGCTTTTCAGGAAATTATCTTCTGCTCAACACTCAACAATATCTACTCAAGTTTAAACAACGACACCATACACCGAATGGCAGTGCTTATAGTGTGTTTGATTCCCTCTTTGAGGATACCCCACCAACCAAAATCCTATCTAAACTGGGCTGGCATTCTTCCATCTCGCAAGCAAGGAACCATTGGCAACATCTAACTGAACGTAAAACAGTACCGCTCTTCCCGGCTTTCTCAATATTCTGGCCAGAACAAGAAGGTGAGATTATTCTGCGAGAACTGGGTACTCCCGCGGAACCATCCGCATTCACGGGGACAACCAAAGCACAGGCACAGATTGAAGAGCCTATTATCCCTAATTGGAACCCCACATGCCTCTAACAATGTACCATGGACAACTTTATGGTCTTCGCTACAAAAATACCGAAGATGGCATCCGACAGTGACAGGAATACTATACATTATTCCTCCTCAACGCAATCTTCTGCTTTGGGAAAATCAAAACAAAATACAGAGATACGATATGATTTACCCATCGCATAAATGTGCCATGCAGAAACGAAGGCGATAGAATTGGCCACCGATACCTCAATTGTCCTTTAGCTATACGACTCTGGTCCTATGCAGGAACTATGTGGGGTGATCCGATAACAATTGACCAAATAGCGGGGGTAATCATCAGCCGACCGGAAGATGGAATGCGAGCGGTTAAGGTCATTTTCGCATTGGATATCTTTCATCGTGCTTTCCGATATCATCTATCCGACCCCCCGGTGGAATATCAAGCAGCGATGGAGAAATTCCTACATCATCGTTTCGGTCGAACATACGACTTGTACTTACTTGATTTTCTGAGGATGGCCGAAAGATAGATCATGACAAGAGACAGCAGCACGGACAATAACGACCGTGAGAACTGACACCGATTTTTCTGATATTAGTTTATTCATATGGTATAAAGAGTTCTGACAGGTATATTTTAGAAATAAATTAATTACTATTAAATTGAGAATTATGTATACGGATACTATTAATGCACTATACTACCAAAAGGCCACACAATGTGTGATAGTGCACTACCGGTAGGATTGTAGCCGATCTACTGATTGGAAGACTCCACTCCAATCCAAGCTTCCTCCTCCTCTGAATTCTTGTCGGAAGGCGTTTCGACCACTGGGGTCTCAGCTGGCTTCTCGGGCGTGACAGCTGGCCCAGGGGTCTCTGCTGAAACTTCCTCAGCCTCCATTGGTTCGGCAGAATCTGGTTCGACAGTCACCGAGACTCTCTTTACCACTGGTTCAACTGGAGGAATCTTTGGCACTGTGACTTTGAGTACACCATTCATAAGCCTGGCTCTAAGGTTTTCCTCATCAACTTCGACATTCTTTGGGAAGTAGACGACTCGCTCAAAGTTGCCGACACTTCTCTCGCCAATCTTGAGGTTTGCGGATCGGAATGCCTCGTCTTCGTCGATTCTGACAGATTTGGAGGTAGATCCTGAGAGGGTCAGCTTTTTCTCATTGACGTCAAAGTCAACATTGATGCTGGATTCGGATGCTCCTGACAAAGATGCGACGACGATATACTCTTTCTCAGAGTCGTAGACATCGACTGGAGGGGCGACGACAGACCCGGATGCATCATTTGATACCAAGGAAGAGACTCTAAGCTTGTTCTCGTTTCTCTTGGGGCAATGAGATCGGCATCCTCGTCGAGATTTAGAGGGGGCAGTAGACTCTTCAATCAAGTTGAAGATGTCGAAAACTGGGTTGTAGCCGTAAACGTAGGTAGACATTGTAATTGTGATTGTACAATAAAAGATAATGAACAGATAGACTTGAATATTCACGGTCAATTTATATTAATCTAACTTGTGGCGAAGAACTAGGTGGAACATTCGCCCAGGAGATGATTGAACAAGATCGACTAGTCGAGAATAAGACTGATGATTAATTATGGAATATCTTGGAACTATTTGGAAAGAATTTCAAAGACCCTGAACTGGTCATAGAAGGGTCATTATTTGTAATATCGTGGCAAATGTGTCTAACCGTGTGGAGATTATGTGAACGTTCTAGAAGATCCAGCCGCACACCGCCGCACGCACCGATAATGCACTTTCAAAACATGATTTGACATTATTTAAATTAAAGTTAGACACAGGGCTGCTACAGAATTTTCATTCAGGGTCCTAATTCGTCATGTTTACGCACACTGTATCAGACTCACGTGAGCTGACTAGATTCTTCTACCAACCATCACCATGCCAATTTTGACCAAGTGACAACGTGTAGAAAGATTCTCAAGTCATGGTTCTCAGTCACGATATTCTTCATCCTACGCGACAAAGCGACAAGAATGCCAACAAGAAAAAGCGGCTAGTCCAGACGCCGAATTCGTACTTTATGGATGTAAAGTGCTCAGTGTGCAGCAAGATCTCAACGATATTCTCTCACGCCAGTACCGTTATCAACTGCTCCTCCTGCGGCAATCTCATTGCTACTCCCACTGGCGGCAAGGTCAAGTTTCGAGAAGGGACCTCGTTTAGGAGAAAACAATAACCAATTATTATAGTTAGTAAAAGCATTAGGCATTAAAATATTAAACATTAAATAGCAAAGAAGAAAAAGATTAAAGCACAGAACGGGAGAGGGAGACTTCGCTCTCGAATTCTAGTAATGCACGGAGTTCGTTTCGGCCAAACAAAAAGCCAATGAGGCCGTCGATAAGGCCAGAAGCAGTAATTAAGATGGTGGCAAACACAAGGATGAACCCAACGTAGCCCCTATTGTCGCTTGCGCCCCAAAAGACGCCAATGCAAATACCAACGAGCGCGGCGATGGAGAGCCAAAAGTGCACGAGTCGCCATTGCTTCTGGCTTATCGCGGTCGGTCTGTACTCGCTTATAAGAGTAAGAATGTCCGTGTAGAGCAGCTCAAGTGGCTCGGTGTTTACAGTCTTGGGCTCCGTCGGTTGAGACCGCAGCTGGAACCGCGACTCAAGGGCAAAGTGGTCAGAAAAGGAGCCGACCCCGGGTATCTTCTCCATGCAAGAAACGCGAGAGTCCAGCACCTCGCCCCGCGACCGGTCGTAGAAAATGTAGTCAAGTCTCTTTGCGTCGCTGAGATCGCGGTTCTCCCGCCATGTGTTGAGCCGAGAATCGCATGTTACTCCCGCGAGCCGTATCTGGTCCTCCAGCGAGAGGGACTCAATGGCCGCAGTACACTCGCCGTGCTTGTCGAGCCAGCTGTCGGAGAGCTGGCCTACAGTCTGGAAGAGGCGGTAGGTGAGACTATCGGGCAGGGAGTTGAGATCACCCATTGCTAGCACGAAATGGCCGCACGCAATGGCCCGCTGGGCAATCCGTGCCATATCCCATGCCTGGGCGGTCCGGTGACAGGTATATGCAGCATCTCCGGGACCATATGGGGCGTGGAGATGGGCATTGAGCACTTCAATCTTCTGCCCCGATGGATGTACGATAACCGCAGAGGCCACGGACTTGCCAACGTACCAATCACCCCGGTAAAAGGCGCTCGGGCGTCCGTTAATAGGGAATCTATGCAGAGAAGCGGATACAATGGGCCAGCGGCTGAATACCGCCAGCCCGGGTCCGGAAAGAATGCCACTGTAGTAAAACTTGGAGTAGGGTAGGTGTTTCCGGAGGCTATTTTGAAGAAAATAAAAGTCCTCCTCTACCCAAATCTCCTGGAGGGCAATGATGTCGTAGCTGACTCCATTAGCCCCCAAATGATGTGCAATGGCCCTCAACCGCTTTTCACGATGCTTGGACACATGTTTCAGCCCCCTGAAAATATGACATTGAGTTAGTAATGGGTCCAAATTTTTCTCAAAACCGCGCACTACTTACCAGCAGTTGAAGCTCAGTACGTTGAAGCTGGAATCCATGGAAGGATATATATGCAAATTAATGAAGGGGGGAGGGATAATATTAATCAGGGGTATCTATCAGGGGTATCAAAAAAAATACTAAAGTCAAGATCAAATTGTTTACCGTTTACATTTGTAGTTTTAATGCTCGTGGGCCGTGATAGTATTATATGATGGTGGGAATGGGCGGAGCGGGCCAGAAACTCCCAACGCTTGCGCCCGCGGTGCTCGGCATCTGCCCGGGAGCGCCGGCTTGCCAACTGCGGCATGGCCACGAGGGTCCGCCACACACGGCCACGGAGCAAGTCGGCTTAGTAATTCTCCGTGCGGTTCCGGAATAACCCCCCATTTAGTACTGCTCGGAAAAACTTTCGGGAAAACTTGTCAAAAGGGCGACGTTGCAGCCCGGCGTGGTCTTGCCACCATCAAGCGTTACACTAGAAAGATCAGACCATGATAGCCATCTACCTGCGTCAGGGCCCCATCTCTTGACCTGTTCCTTGATATTTCGACATTTGTCAAGATCACGTAATGCCGAGGTTCGTACTGCAGTCAATAGTAGCGTGCGGCTGGACGGTGCGGCTGGGCGAGACAATGCACAGATTTACGCATTGTCGGGACAAGGAGGGAGGGAAACCGAGCCCTTTCGAGGCCTTGAGGATGCGACAAGGGCCGGCTCCAAAGGTTTCCAGAATTGAAAAATTCCAGGGACGACGGAGAATACGAAGAGCCAGGGTTTCAAAACTCAGGCCATATTTTGCGCACTCGAATGAAATAGTGGCTATTTTGGGCAGGCCTCTTCTCTATAACGTTCGTGTTGCCTACCAGTGTGCATCTAAGTCATTTTTTATCGAATGCGTGAAAGTTACATCTATCTCGGTGATACTGGCGATGGTCTAAGGCGGTGAAAAAAAATCTCTTTTGAGTATTTATCTCCTTTCAATACATTTTGGATACCCAGATACATTCTTCTTTTATTAGCTTCAACCACCGTATTAGAGTTTCAAATATATACCACCGTTACCAACCGAGAAGGTGCTAGATTAACAAACCAACCAAGAAGGTGCTAGATAACAAACCAACCGTATTGGTAGCGATAAGAAACCGTTTGAAATACTGGGTACATGATACCACGAGTATCCAAGATATCAACCAGAAAAAAGAGATCAAAGAGATCAACTAGAAACAGAATGGATACTCTACCTAATGAGCTGCTGTTCACCATCTTTGGCCATGTCCAAGGCACAGACCTGGCCCGGTTAGGCAGTACTTGTCGCCGGTTCGAGGAGATTGTGTTTGATCACAGTAGCAATATGATGTGGAAGAGCGCATGCGAGACGGAGCTGGGGCTTGAGAGCTTTGAGCCCTATGGGAGCTACTACGCCGCATACGCCAACTTGCATGCCCATTCGTGGGTGCCCAATGGGTCAGTGTGGTTCAGCGATAAACCGCAGTTTGGAAGTGTAGTAGTTTGCCAGCACAATCCTTCTACGGGGTCCTTGGACCTGGTAGAGGTGGTAGTGCAGCGAGATGACCCGTTGTTGCGGCTGCGGGACGATGCAGCAGAGGAGATTGTCACACACATTGACTCGCGGCCCGTCTCTGTCGTGCCACTGCGCGCCAATTGCCGAGCAAGCCCTTCCACGGTGTTTTCCCTCACCAGTCGTACGCTCTACTCGCACCCCGAGTCAATGTGCCAAGCAGACTCCCAGGGGGTGCTGTTCACAAAGCTCGACCGAGCCTTCCCGCTCAACCATCCGCAGGTGCCGCGATACGTTGCAGTGTGGCCGCCGAGAACTGTGCCAGCTACCCAGCGGGTACGACTTGGCGGCTATACGAAGAAGCATCAAGGCGATACTGCACACCCATGCGTCTCAATAGACTCAATTGAGGACGCCAAATCCCCGGTCTCCAGTGTCACGGCCATCCCACCCCAGCCAATGATCGAGACAAGTTGGAGTGGCGATGATTGGCCGCGACAGGCGCAACGAGACACGTCGAGCTCTAGTGTCGGCCACTTCAAGCTGCGCCGATGGCTCTCATTCAACCGGTACTCAGCACTGGGTGAGACCGTTGAGACGTATTCGCGCGTATCTAGAGCTCTGGCGACGCCGACGCCAGAAAAGCCGTGGCAGGGGTTCTGGGTCGCGGACTACGGGGCACAGGGATTGCAGGTGTTGTTGTTACACCAGCCGACACCGGAGCGACTTGAGGCGGTCAAGCTGACCGGAGACGTTAACGTTTCGCGCGGCGAATTGGCGTTTGTGGTCGACGATCTGACCAGCGGGAAGCAGCCCAGCGAGACATGGAAGACCACCAGTTCCAACTGGTGGTGGGTAGCCGAGGAGGAGAGGCATTTGGAGTCGACGGTCGACTCGCGGACCCAATATTGTGATACAAACTACGGGAGCAGTAAGTCTTGGAAAGTTTTTTTTGTTTTAATTGTACTAACGACGTTTTTTCTTATAGGTTGGTTTGATGAAACTCAGCTGATTTTGCTGCGGGGGTATAATACTCTGGCACATTACGAGAAGAGGCTGCAGGTTGTGACGTTTCTGAAGCGAATCGACAACCATAAAGGGTCCATTGCTTTTACCAATTAACCACAACCGACAAATCCATTAATAATTAATACCCGGAAACGAAGACGAGAGTCTTTGGTCCTAACGAACTAACGACCCGTAAGACGCACGAATGTTGACGTGTGGAGATTTGACATTGAGCACAGGCATGCATTCAGTACAGACATACATATGTAATATATTTCAAGACAGTGCTAATATCAAGGAAAAATACCATAGTCACCTTGTGATCTCAATCTACCCGCCACTGACAAATACTGGCATAATATTATCTACCCATCAGGCATGAGGTATTCCGTTTCAATAACCACGTAACAGTCTCCGTCCCTTTTAGGGAATATAGCTATTTTAAAAAAATTTTTTGAAACCACCTGCCCGTTCATGGAATAACAAAACCTCGTATCGTGTAATGTGCGGTTAGGCCCTTGCAGCTGCTCCCGCCAAGAAGGCTTCTCTACATTTTCCCCTATCAGATCACAAAAATCTCGTGTCGCTGGTGGTGTGAAGTGGACCTCGGTGAGATCTCCGAGTCTCATTCTCATGCACGGCAGGTATTGTTCCGTGCGGCGCAGCCCGGGGCATCGCCGATCCTTCTGCTTTCCCATTGTCCCGCTACTCTACACCGTTTTCGGGGTGTTCCAGCCGCACCGCGCGCTCGCATAGTGGACTGTTCCCACGACATGACCCTAAGCGACCCAGCACGGCTTTTGACTTCCCTATTTTGGGCATCATTTCAACGTGACACTACACTGTCTTGCCTCACCGCCCAGGCCTTCGGTGACCTCCCCTGTTCTCCCCGGGCTGCGTATGAGGTTTGAATCAAGCACCCGAGTCTGATTCCAAGGTGGACCGATTTTGATGGCAACTTGTATATATATCGACAAGGGTTCTTCTCGACAATCCATTCCATCCTCCATTCACACCCTCCCCCGTGTATCTTTTAATACACATTATAAAAAGTGTGTATCTGCCAAGAGCGACCAAGCATCCACCGTGCTCACCCTTTTCTCGGCGCCGCCCTACTTGTTTGAGCCGCACTGTGCCCCATTACGTAATTTGTGGAGAAGTGCTTTGTAATATCACCAACCCTTCCCCACCCCCCAAACTCCTTTCAACCCCCCTCCCATTCAGCCTAAACCCGTCGCTCTGCGACCTTGAGACGCGCTAGAAATGGTATTTATCGACGGCGTGAAGTACGCCTGTGAAGTGAGTGCCCCGTGGGCGCTTTTGAGCGCCACAGCTATTGTTTAATTGTGACTAACCCCGTAATAGCGCTGTATTCGTGGGCACCGTGTAACTGCCTGCCAGCATATTGATCAGCCGCTGACAATGATCAAGCGTAAGGGCCGTCCCTCGACCCAGTGTCAGCACTGCCGCGAGCACCGTAAGATGAAGAATGTCCATGCCCGGTGCCAATGCGGCGTTCGTTCGGGGCCCCACTCCCGCGGGTGTCCCTGTCACTTTGACCCGTCGCTGTGCACGTGCACCAGCCGTAAGAGGCAGGTCATGTCGCCCTCGAAGCGCGGGTCCAAGGGGTCGGTGCGGCGCACCGCTTCGAACCCGCCCTCGGCGACGCCGTCGCGGGTCCACACCCCGGGGTTCAGTCCCATGGCCGACATGGGCCTCATGACGCGGTCGGCGTCGACGAATAACCTGATGCAGTTTGACGTTCCGTCGAGTAGCACCTCGCCGGCGCCCCAGATGGTGTCGGACCCGTGGCAGTTCCAGTACCGCCCTAACGGGTACACGGTGCCGGTACCCCCGAGCATGGTGTTTGCCGACGTGGGCTACGAGCCGGAGATTCCCCAATTGCATAGAAGCGACAACAGCATTTCGAGCATTAGCAGCGTGAACACGCTGCCCAACTACCCGGTGGCCTACGACCAGAAACCATTTGCATACTTTGATGACGTTCACAGCGTGGAGCCTGCGCCCGTGACTGACTTTGTCGACCTGCTCGAAGGCGACGCTACTAATAGCCCTCCGTTTAATTCCTGCGCCCAGCCAAAGGTCGTTGACGAGCTGTGGCTCTCAAACCTGCTCCAGGGCTCGCAGTATGTTTAATATAGACGCTTTGCATTTATTCATTATTACCAAACCATCTTCCTGGGGCTCTCAAACCTGCTTCAGCATGTTTAGAATAGACTTGCATTTTTAATCACAAGGAGATCATCAGTACTCTAGCAATTACCTGGGGGACCAGTCCCCCAGACCCCCTGGAGCTCCGCTGCGCGGAGAGACCCATTGAGGGGGGTTTGGGGGCTTTGCCCCCAACTACGGGAGCTCGAGGGCTGGCCCTCGAAGACACTCGGGGGTCCAATTACCTGGGGGACCAGTCCCCCAGACCCCCATGGGCTCCGCTGCGCGGAGATCACTTTGTTTTGCTTTTCAGCGGGCTGTCGACGTAGCTGCTGTCGAGCACCTTTTTGAGCAGCATGGGGTTCTTGCTGAGGCGGTCCCGCTCCCACGGGGTCATGGGCAGGGCATTGTCGCCGCTGCTATTGCCACCGCCAGTCGCGGGAGCCCCCAGGTCCATGACGGGCTTTGGAGGCGGCGTGGAGGGCGCGGAAGCCAGCCGCCGAGACCCCCGCCGGCGGCGAGCTCGCGCTGAAGCAGGCGTAGAGACCGGCGAGCCCGAGCCCATGACGGTCGTTGGAGCAGCAGACGCGCTGTGGTTTTCGTCGCGCAGATAAAGCGATATTCGCTCGTCGGGGATCTCGTATATAGACATTTGGTCGTTAGTCTGCAGCGCCGAGAGCCGCACGAGGTACTCCAGCAGAGAAAGCGACGGGACCTGATCCGACAGCGAGAGCGAGTCCATGCGCTCCTGGACACGGTCAATGGCCGCCTCAGTCTCCGACTCGGACTCTGTATCGGTCTCCGAGCCGCTGTCGCTAAATGGCGCGTCATCCTCGTCGTCATTGTATAGTTCCAGCGCGAGCCACTCAATGTGCCCGAGCTCATCAACCGCAACCACCCCTGCATGTTCGTATGGCTGCCGGAGCCGGCTTTTTTGCGCATTGAAGATTGTGTTGAGCTTTAGCACCAGCACCGGGCTCTGCGAGTCTTCAATCTCCAATAGGCGCCCTGACGCGGAGAAGAAAAGCCGCGTTACAGAACACACGTCAATCACCCGCTTGGAAACGCTCTCCCGCTTATCATGATACCGCCCGTCGTCCAAATCCTCCTCAATGGACAGCTCGTAGTTATACTGATCCGTCTCGTTCTCACAAGGGGCCCGCCACAGCTTGACCTTAGACTTTGCAAACTCCTCCTTCCAGGTGATGTCACCCGCGGCCGTGGCATGCGAATCTCGCGCCGTGCCGTAGAAAATTGTATACAGCTTGAGTACAAACGTGGGGCCTATCTGGAGCTTTTGTTTCCGGCGGCCAAACTCCTCGTCCCCACGAGACAAGTAGTGGGCCGCCTGTAACAGCCGGCCTGGAGACACCGACTCTGGCAAACTCGACGACAGGTTTGCGCCCGAGGTGGTCAGCGCCAGAGAAATGAGCGGAATGGCTTCTTCAATGCGGAACAAGAGGTCCCGGATATACGCCTCCACCTGCTGGACAACCACCTGGTCAGAGTCATTGACAGTACGCCGCCCCGAGAGCAGAATCTGCTCGTTGATCTCGTCCACCTTCTTCTCAAAATCGTCAATATCCGCCTTGAGCTCCTGGGTCAGCTCCAGCGTGGAGGCCAGTGAGGTGTTCCCCCGCGCGGAAATGAGCTCAATCAGGTCAATGGCCGGCGTGATAATGGTGATCTTGGTCTGCAACCGCGACTTGATCACCGCCAGCCCGTTCTTCTTCTCGTCCTCCGGCAGCTTGTCCAGGAACTTGCCCAGGGTCTTGATCGCATAGGTCGACGCTAGCGATATCCCTGACCGAATGGCGAACGTCACCGCCTGGGATCCAGCCTAGACACCCTCGTCAGCATCCGCCCGTTACATCCCATTACAAACACTTACTTTGGCCAGTAGGTCCTCCATATCTCCCCTGAATCCGTCCCGTGCAGTCGTGTTGAGGGGTCCCAAAGCCGGGTAACTTATTATCACCAGTCCGATAGCGGTTCCGAATCGGTAGTTTGATTTAGAACGGGCGATTTAGCCGTGTGTGTATTCGAGGGCCAGCCCTCGAGCTCCCGTAGCGGGGGCTTCGCCCCCAGACCCCCTTACAACGGCTCGTTACAGTGTAACGGGGTTCTAGGGGCGGAGCCCCTGCTACAGGGGGTCTGGGGGACTGGTCCCCCAGTACAACACTCTAGGGAGATTTAGGAAGCCATTGGCGTCCATTCTGGCCAAATACTAGACGTTAATAGCGTTTCCACGCTGCGGCGACGGCCTATGCAAGCAAAAGTGAATTAACGTTAATTCAGCAGGATTTCCGCGTAGCCACGCGAGCGGAGCTACAGGGGTCTGAGGGACTGGTCCTCAGTTGTTCGTAGTAATCTCACGGCGGAGCCTCTCAGGGCCCGTACACTGCTATGCCAATGGCGATGAAGCGGACGGAGGATCAAACTCGGGTGTAGTAACGTTAAATGACAGCCAGTTGTGCGCGCCGGCGGTGGAAAAAATTGAAATTTGGCGTGGGTGAAGCCACCATCCGACTGATTCGAGGCAAAGACCATGTCAGAAGAGGACAAGCTCGCGCAGAACTTTGAGCAGAACGCGAACATTGGCGGGGGCCAGGGCTCTGGCCAGGGCCAGTACAACTTCCAGTCGTTCCAGCCGGGCCAGTCGTTCCAGCCCGGGCAGTCGTTCCAGCCGGGCCAGTACTTCCAGAACCCGTACGGCCAGTACGGCCAGCAGGGCGGCTACCAGCAGCAGTACGGCCAGTACGGCCAGGGCGGTTACGGCCAGGGGGGGTACAACCAGTACGGCGGCGGGTACTACAACCAGGGCTACCAGCAGGGCTACCAGGAGGAGGAGAAGACCATGACGCTTGAGGAGTTCCAGAAGAAGAAGACGACTCTGCCGCCGCCTCCGGGCCAGGCGAAGAAGACGGATATCCGAATCGGCGGCGACAAGCCCAAGACGGAGATTCGAATCGGGTCCTCCAAGCCCAAGACTGAGATCCGAATCGGTTCTTCCAAGCCCAAGACTGAGATTCGAATTGGTTCTTCCAAGAAGGACGAGTCCAAGGAGACTACTCCGGCCAAGGAGGAGTCCAAGGAGGCTACTCCGGCCAAGGAGGAGACTCCAAAGCCAAAGGCGGAGACTCCAAAGCCCAAGGCGGAGACTCCAAAGCCCAAGGCGGAGACTCCCAAGCCCAAGGCGGAGACTCCGAAGGGCGGTTCTGCTGCGGCTTCTGCGGCTGCGTCCAAGGCCGGTTCCGAGGAGCCAATTGGCGCCGAGGCGATCATCAAGGAGCAGGAGGAGCTGGACCAGGAGGTTGTTAGCAGTCTGTTTGGCGGCGAGGAGGCGAAGGACCATCTGTCTATTATTTTCATGGGTCACGTAGACGCCGGAAAGTCGACCATGGGCGGTAAGATCATGGTGCTGACCAACTCGGTGGACAAGCGAATTGTCGACAAGTACGAGCGGGAAGCGAAGGAGGCCGGCCGACAAGGCTGGTACCTGTCGTGGCTCATGGACACTAACACGGAGGAGCGAGAGCAGGGTAAGACCGTCGAGGTGGGCCGACAGGTGTTTGAGACCGAGAAGCGACGATACACCATTCTCGACGCCCCGGGCCACAAGATGTACGTGCCAAGCATGATTGGTGGTGCTTCCCAGGCCGATGTGGGTATTCTGGTCATTTCGGCACGAAAGGGCGAGTACGAGACTGGTTTCGAGCGAGGCGGACAGACCCGAGAGCACGCGGTGCTCGCCAAGACGCAGGGTGTCGACCGGCTCATTGTGGCCATCAACAAGATGGACGATCCTACCGTCGAGTGGTCCAAGGAGCGATACGATGACTGTGTCAAGAACCTGACCGCGTATCTCAAGGGTCTCGGCTACAACCCCAAGACTGATGTGTTCTTCATGCCAGTCTCTGGTTACACTGGTGCTGGTCTCAAGGAGCAGGTGCCAAAGGACAAGGCTCCGTGGTACACTGGCCCATCGCTGCTCGACTACCTTGACAACCTCAAGATTAGCGACCGACGAATCAACGCGCCGTTCATGCTTCCAGTGGCCAACAAGACCAAGGACCTCGGTACCATTGTCGAGGGTAAGATTGAGTCTGGCCATGTGAAGAAGAACGACAAGCTCATTCTCATGCCTAACAAGGTTCCAGTCGAGATTTCCACCGTGTTCAGCGAGACCGAGGCGGAGGTCCCCGGTGCCGTGTGCGGTGAGCAGGTGCGAGTGCGAATCAAGGGTGTTGAGGAGGAGGAGGTGCAGATTGGTAACGTGCTCACCAGTGTCAAGAACCCAATTCAGGCGGTCACCAAGTTTGAGGCCCAGGTCGCCATCGTCGAGCTCAAGACGCTTATCACCAAGGGTTACACTTGTGTCATGCATGTTCACACGGCCGTCGAGGAGGTTACCCTTGCGGGTCTCATGGAGAAGCTCAACACGAAGAAGAAGGGTGCTGCCGCTGCCACCCCAGACGAGAAGCCAAAGCGACCACGATTCGCCCAGAAGGGTGACCGTCTGGTGGTCCGCTTCAGGGCCGCCGCTCCAGTGTGCATTGAGACCTTTGAGAAGTACCCACAGCTGGGTCGATTCACTCTTCGAGACCAGGGCCAGACCATTGCCATTGGTAAGATTACGAAGATCTACAGTTAATTAAAAAATCACATATATTAATTTAATAGATATTCTGTCACGACCGATAGTACCTTGCATGTTGTATTACCAGGTTATATACCAGGTTATATTACCAGGTTATATAAAAGTGAAGTGCCGAAGCTAGCTGGCTTATGTAGTCATATATTTTTAGGCACGTTATTGGATAATAGCTGCTGATTAAACAATCTAGCACTGATATTGGAAATGCAATCAGACTTGCATTCCAAACACCTGCCAAGAGATTGTGGGGCGATGGCATGCATACAAGCACGTAGTCGGATTCGATCGCGCTTCCGTATTTCAACGTTAGATATTGCTGGTACCTGACCATTTGCTACGAATTCTTTGGTTGTGCGTGTAGACCCATTCCTTAGGATTTAACAATGGAGAAACGCCGATCTATTTTAACTGTAGTTTAAGGCGCCGGTACAAAGACGCACTTGACGGTGAAATGCCGAGAAAGCTTTAACTAAGTCCTCAGTACATTCGAAAGTCGTCTACTAAATATTGATATCAAAAATTCGAGCCTAATAATGTGATAGAGTTTATCGAACTTTCCATGATTGTAGATATCTAGATATCCAGGTGGAGATCGTTGATTTCGCCGATCTAGGTACATCTGCTCAACTGGGTGTGAACTTCCCCACCAAACCAATAATTGGGCACGAGGAACAGGAACGTGGGTGGGCAGCAGTAGGAATTAACTAACAGCATTAACGTTTTTTCATAACGCGCCGAAATTGACGATAGATGAAAATGCTGGTAGATGGGAATTCTTATGATATCAGCAATTCACTATTCGGATTTTTGGAAGAACTTGTCGAGTTTATGACGGCTTTTATTCAAGCCTTGTTCTTCCAGGTACTATGACTCTCAATTCAATTATAATGAGGCGCTTTTGTTTTACGGTCCGTAATGGGTATCGTCAACTTGCCTGTCAGACTTCAGACAGGTGATCATTTCCCGATGAACTCTGTACCCCATACGGACAAGGTGGAATTGAAGAGTTATCCACTGGTAAATACAACAACAAGCGATTGATTGATATTCCGGGCCGAGGAATTTGACAGATGGTTCGTGTAAAAAACATAAATAGCCATGTAATTCCCGAGAGAGATTCCATCATAAACACCAGTAACTTCACAAATACCCTTACGATGATGTCTACCGCTCGTTTCCTTGCTTTGGTATCAATGGCAGCCTCCGCGTTTGCGGGCTGTGCGTGCCGAACATCCCATGATGCCGCTCCAGCTGGCCAGGTCAAGGCTAACACTTTCAACTATACCGGTGAAAGTGGCCCACTCAATTGGTTCGGTCTGGACTCTGCCAATGCCCTCTGTGACACTGGCAAGAACCAATCGCCCATTGTAATCGACGAATCGATCCCCTATGTGGCAGATAACTCTAAGATTGTCATGTCTGTCCCAGACATCGAGTCGGCTCGACTCGAGAACATTGGAAACACGCTGCAGGTCGTCACCAACGGCACGCTCTGTGTTGACGGGGACAATTACAAGCTGGCGCAGTTCCACTTCCACACTCCGTCCGAGCACCGAATTGACTTTGAGTACTCGCCCATGGAGTGCCATTTCGTGTTTGAGAACGCGGCGAGCAAACTTGCGGTCGTGACCTTCATGTTCGAGCTCACCCCGTCCGGCGAGTCGTTGGAGTTGTTTGACAATGTGTTCTACAACATCAAGGGAGCCTCCTCTGCTGGCCAGTACACCATGACCCCGGCGCTCTCCTTCGAGCGAATCCTTGACCACTTCCATTATAACCCTATTTACACTTATACCGGCTCGCTCACTACTCCGCCATGCAGCGAGGGCGTCCAGTGGTACATTAGCAAGAACCCGTTGCCGCTTGATGTGTGCACCTTCAACACGGTCAAGAACGTGCTCAAGTTCAACTCCCGAGTCACCCAGAACATGCTGGGGCACGAGAACCTTCTTTCCCTGGCTGCTTCCGAGCTGAATGCTTAATGTATTATAGTTGTACGAATTGACACTACATTGCCCATCTATCCGTGTAGTACCCCGGGGGGTCTGGGGGGTTTCCCCCCAGCTACGGGAGCTCGAGGGCTGGCCCTCGAAGACACCACGCGACCAATTACCCTGGGGGACCAGTCCCCCAGAACCCCCGTAGCAGGGGCCCCGCCCCTAGAACCCCCGTCAATGGGGGGCCGGGGGGGGGGGGGGGTTCCCCCAGTTACGGGAGCTCGAGGGCTGGCCCTCGAAGACACCAGGCGAGCAATTGACCTGGGGGACCAGTCCCCCAGACCCCCCGTGGGCAGGGGCTCCGCCCCTAGAGCCCCAT
>JAKTQL010002519.1:50804-64313 GCA_030558815.1 Blastobotrys malaysiensis
GGGAGGGGGGGGGGGGGGGGGGGGGGGGGGGGTCCCCCAGTTACGGGAGCTCGAGGGCTGGCCCTCGAAGACACCAGGCGAGCAATTGACCTGGGGGACCAGTCCCCCAGACCCCCTGTGGGCAGGGGCTCCGCCCTTAGAGCCCCATATCTTTGACCATCTATCCGTGGAGTACACCGGGGGGTCTGGGGGGTTTCCCCCCAGCTACGGGAGCTCGAGGGCTGGCCCTCGAAGACACCCCAAAGCAATTGACCTGGGGGACCAGTCCCCCAGACCCCCTGTAGCAGGGGCTCCGCCCTAGAACCCCGTTACACTGTAACGAGCCGTTGTAAGGGGGTCTGGGGGCGGAGCCCCCGCTACGGGAGCTCGAGGGCTGGCCCTCGAAGACACCAGGCGAGCAATTGACCTGGGGAACCAGTCCCCCAGACCCCCAGTGGGCCGCATTAGGTAATATAATATATATAATATATAACGGGTGGGGGATTAATAAAAGGACAACAAAAAATTAAAAAAACACTTAGAGAATGATGCACCGCTTCTTTCGCTCCTTATCCTTGACCATGAGAGCCGCTCTGGTGGCATGCTCAAACACCTCCTGGACACCCTCCTGGGTTCGGGCGGAGCACTCGAGGTACTTGATCGCGCCAATCTTCTGGGCCACGGCCGAGCCCTCCTCCGGGGTGACTGGCCGCTGCGAGGTTCGTCGCAAATCCTCAATGGTCTTGGGGTCGTTTCGCAGGTCCTTCTTACAGCCGACGAGGATGATGGGAATCCCCTGGCAGAAATGCAACACCTCCGAGATCCACTTCTCCTGCACATTGTCGAGCGAGTCGGGAGAGTCAATCGCAAAGCAAATCAAAATTACATTGGAGTCTGGGTACGAGAGCGGTCGCAGTCGGTCGTAGTCCTCCTGGCCCGCGGTATCCCACAGCGCCAATTCCACCCGGCGGTTGTCCACCTCCACATCGGACACGTAGTTCTCAAAGACAGTGGGCACGTAGACCTCCGGGAAGGTACCCTTGCCTATACACGTTAGCGCCGTCATCCGCTTGGGGCGTACTTACTAAACACAATCAACAGGCACGTCTTGCCGCACGAACCGTCGCCCACAATGACGAGCTTTCGGCGGGTGTCGCTTCGGTTCATACTACTCATTTTTCAATGGTCAAATCTCACAGTAACAAGCGCGTTTCGGGCTTTTATCGACGGTCGTGAGGGTGTCGAAAGGGAGAGAATATTTGGGAAGGGGGGTGGGAAGGAAGCGTGTCGGGGTGTGTATGTGGGAGGTTTGGGCCACACCTCGCCCCGGAGGCAAAAAAAAACAGCCCCCCGCGACCCGGCGGCGGTCAGACACGGGGGGAATTTTTCAGGGTTTATTGTGGCATTTTCTACACGACGATTTTCTATGGATTCTACGGGTTATGGGCTCTGGGGGCCGGTGAGGCGCGTCTTTTTTTGGGTTTCCGGACGCCTTTTAGCAGGGCTGTGTTTCGTGCTGGAATGTTCGCGGCGACGCGCGTACATCACAGGACGCCGCCCCTTGCCTCAGGCCCCCTGAACTGAAGCCATCCCGCATGGCGACACTGCCGGGCTGTTACAGCGTAGGCGTGTGGGGTGCCGTAGACTGTGCCGAGCGCGAGCGATCTTGATAGGTTATGATAGGTTTCGAGGTAGTGATAGGTTTCGAGTAGTGATATAAGAACGCCTGTGGTAGATCACACACGTAGCAAACAATGTTGAATCAATTGAACGGTCCGGTATGTGGGGTACCTAGAGCGCGGCAGGCTATTCAACGTTTATGGTGTAGCACGGAGATTTGTAAGGTGCTCGTGTACTACTAATTGTGAAGCACGCCATGTAGAGTTGTATCAGCTGCATCCGGCATTGCCTGATTCACGGTATGATCTATGAATATGATACCCGGGCCTCGGTGGTTTAAGCCAGAGTTTAATAACGATCCAATGTATATTCATTATTAATTGACAATGTCAAGGCGTAGATTACATGTATTATTAATTAACCAATGTGGATGTTAGTAACTCCCTCGGCGGCCTGGTCCGCTTCAGAAACGGTTGGATTAGTCGCCGCAATGGCCGGAGGAGCCTGTTCCTGAGTAGCAGCCGCGGGAGCCGCAGTGGTCGGAGCCTCCGCAACTGGAGCCGCAGCTGGAGCCGCAACTGGAGCCGCAACTGGAGCCGCAACTGGAGCCGCACCTTCAGCCGCAGCTGGAGCCGCAGTGGTGGTCGCAGGAGCAGCGGCTGGAATAGCAGCGGCACCCTCGCTCGAGGGAGACGTAGGCGGAGAGCCCGTCGAGGCAGCCGCAATGCCCGTCGCCTGCCGCAACGCATCGTACCACGCACTCATCTCGTCAAAAGTAGACGCCTTAAACGTATACGTGTGCGATCCAAACGACGACTTGGAAGCAGTCTTGCCCGAAACCTGGAACTTGGCCTTGCCCGACTCTGGAGTAGACGCAGGACCCAACGACGCCTCAGGAATATACATAGACCACTCTGGAAGTGGGTCCTGGACGTGGTCGCGAGACTTGAACCCATGCAACCACCGCGATGGAGTCAACACAAAGTAGCCAGAATCGTAGGATCGCGAAATCTTGCCCTTTCGCTGCAAAATTCCCTCCATGAGTGGGACCGTAGACTCGTGGCCATCGTTGGAGAATGTAACTCCGGTCATGGATCGCTTGGCCTGGTTATCCGGCACCAAGTTGCCCGCCTGCTTGGACGCAAACAGAGTCCACTCGTGATCCTCCTTGATCTCAGCAAAAGTCGCCGAAATCGAGTCAAACGCCTCCACATGCACCGTCGACCAATCGTGCTGAACATCCCGCAACAGACCAGTCGTCTGCTGGATTACCTGCACAATGTGCCGCTCCAGCGTCTGAAAGTTCTTCTGCGCAGACTGAACCGCGTCCAATTGTGTGTTCTCCCTGCTCAACAAGTCCTCCACAGTACTCAACGTGTTTCGGTGCAGCACATACGGATCAGACTTGGCATCAACCTTGTGCCCACCGCTCGCCGAAGACGCATAGTGTCCCAGAGTCTCCACCTGCTTCTGAGTCGCCGATTTGGCCTTTTCCACCTCCTTGAGGCCCTTGACAGATGTGCCCTTGAGGCCCTTCATGTGCTTCTCAATGTCCCCCTTGAGCGTCTCCAGCTGGGGAGCAACCGACGACTTGAGTGATTTCTCAATGTCCAACGACTTGTTGTACAGCGCCTCCGTCTTGGCTCGCAAGTTCTCAAAGCTCTCCGCAATACCAGTCCCGGTAACAGTGTCGGCGCCGGTCGGAGGCTGGCCTTCTGGCGTTGGAGACGTGGTTCGCGATGGACCGCTCGAAAAGTCAAACTTTGGCGCGTCTGCAATTGACTTTCGCGCTTTTTCAAGCCCAGACGTAACGCTCTTCTGCGTCGACACCTGCGTGTCCAGGAAATCCTGCAGAATCTCCACCGCATGCTTCCAGTTCTCCAATCGCGCAACCAGAATGTTAGTGGGCTCTGGGGTATAGATGGACAAAATGTCCTCCTTGCCAGGGACTCCAACTGCTGACGTTACTCGACTCATTTCCAATTAATACACCAAAAAAAAAAAATATCCGTCTTGCTAAAATTAACAGACTGGACTTCAATCAATTGATCACCAACAGATCGAATCTCTCAGAGTCCAAATGTACAAAAAAATGTTGTCCAACCAGTAATAACAGCAATGGTACACGAACGGGCTTACCCCATCTATTTAAGCTCTGCCTGCCCTTGTCAGCTGGATCGGACGGTCTAGTGCAAAAGCAAGTGGCCTCAGGATCCGCCCTAGAAACGCGTTGCTTCCTGCCTATGAAAAGGTCTCAAAATTTAATTTCGACCTATGGGAACCCAATTGCCATGCAGGATTAGGGGGAGCAGGAGATCTTAGCCAGGGGTTCCGCAATTTACAGTCCCCCCCCTGTGGACCAAAATGCACGCGTTAACGTACCTGCGGACCAAACTAATCTAGTACGTACGGTACCAATTGCGGGACAAAATGTTCCAGACTCGTAAAGCTGGTTTCTGATCAAGTTGCTGTGGGCATACCGATCGCAATGTGAGTGTACTTTATTTTTTATTTTTATTTTTTTTTCCTTCCTGTGCCTGTGGCATATTTTCTCGCGTTATTGTTGCAGCAGGGTTGGATACTCGCTGCACACCGACAGGTAGAGGGTCCAGTCAATATGCCACGCCCGAACGCCTACGGCTATGGGGATGCCGGCGTTTTCTAGAAACATCATGCTAAATAACGCAGCCTGGAGGCGTGCAAACGTCTGCACGGCTTTTGGCGCTGTAATTCGCGGCACTGGCCCCGCTTTTGGCTCGTAGTCATCATCGAATACGGTGGAGAGATACTTGTGCACAATTGGTTCAAGGATAGCCTGGCCTCCACGCGTTTCAGTCACCTCTCGGACCAGCTCGGAGATAAAATCTTCGCGGTCGGTAAGCACATCCCGGAACTCCTCCTCATATCGATACCGCAATGGGTTTCCCTCTGGGTATTCGTCCAGGAAGATATCCAGGGGTTTGCACACAAAGGATGAGCCCACCCGGTAGTACTCTTTAACTTTTTTCACCTTGGGGGCCTTGAGTTGGCGAATAAGCTCCGTGTATGCCCACGACCGATAGAGCCGGCCCACCTCATATGCGGGGGCCATGGCAATGACCTCTTTAATCACAGGCATGTAGCTGACAGGGCTGCCGAATTGCATCATGCCATTGGCAAACTCGTGGATCCGTGGGACTAGACAATCTGGACTCAAAACGCTCTCACGCACCATCTTTGGAGGGTCGCGGCGATGGCACATGTTGACAATGCTCAACGTTGTGTTGGCCTTCAGGGTAACCCCCTCAATGTGCGGCGGATCGCTCGTAAAGTCAGACCCCCGGAGGCTTATCAGTCGCACATCTTGCGGTTTAAACTTGTATGTGTAGAAATCAGAATCGGTACTGAGCACAACCGTTTGAGGGCCCGTAACCGCCGCGGCTACCGCCTCGTCTGCTTCGTCTGCAACAAATTTTAGCACGTCCAAATCTGTCTTGTACTCTTCGTAAAGTAGCTGATATAGCATTGTAGACGCAAAACTTGGCCGCGAAACGCGGCTATTCTCGAATATAGCCGTTTGGCTACGCTGGGCCCGAATGGCATACTTTTCTTCTGGCAGAAACCCGTCAAAATACACCCGGACCCGCCGTGGTGAGAGTTTCAAGATGCCCTCAATCACGTCAACTGCATGGTCCCGGAACAACTGATACGACCCGTACTCAGGGCCCGTCCCGGGTTTTACAGCATCTTCACATATACTATACGCTAGTGATGGCCCGTCTATAATAATGTCACATTCTTTCAAGTCTTTAGGGTCGATTCGTACTATCAACCCTTGCATACGAGATGTCAGCCCCCGGATACCCATACTGATTTGATATGATCCCCGATGTACCGTGAAAATTTCAAAATCGTGCACCCCCGTACTTATATATCACCACTTTAAAAACTTATTAATGACCAACTATCTGTAAATTCCTTGCGAAAAAGTGCTATATGGTATTGTCTGAGCGAAAAGTGACCCCTGTTTGGCCCAATGAATCAATAATCAAAAAACACTTGTTCCATAACCTTGGGACGACGTACTGAATCCTTTAGTCTGTAGCGTAGAAATATCAAAAATAACAATCCAATTATTAAGTCTCATAATAAATAATATCAAATAGGTTAAGACCCTTCTGTGAATCGAAGTTTGTGCGCCTTGTTATCGGCGTCCTTCTTTGCAACAACCAAGTCGACCCAAGAATCGAAAACCTGGGGCTTTTGCTTCTCAGCCTCCACTGTACCTCCATTTGCCTTGGTAATGGCCCGCTTAAGCATCTTGTGCCATTTCGCCTTCTCTTTGTGCCCATCGGCAAGGAAGTTGATAACCTGGTCACTGAACTCAATGCGGAACATGTTGGGGTCGTAGAACGCACTGGGGTCCTCAGAATACTCAACAATGCGCTTGGCGGTCTTAAGGTCAAAGGTCATTCGCAACTTGAGCGACTCTTCATGGTGTGCTCTTAATTCTGTGTCAGCAAGCTGGAACCACCGCCGTCGCCATACCGAAACGTCACCGCCCTCCTGGGACAGGAACCCGCTCATTGCTGCCGCTGGAACAGGAGGTGGAGGTGGCCTATTGGCAGCCTCCTTGAGAATATCCATACAGCCATTGAGCGACTTGGGCATTGTCTCGTCGGCATGTGCCTTGGGAACGTAGAGCATGGTCACCTGCAACCCACCAATTCGATAGGCCGCAGTTGTGGCTTTGGACCCTTCATTAGCTTTCGTCCACTCGTTGTAGCAGGATAGGGTGTAGTTCTGCGGAACACCAAAGATGTCATCCTCGACCTGGGACTCAGTGATATACACCCGTGCAAACTCTTTCTGTGGACCAAGGACCAGCTTCCACGGATCATGTGGAACTGGGCTCTTGGAGGACGAGGAGGTCTTTGTGACCGGCGGACGGGTAGACCGACGAATGGCTTCCTGGGATGCGGCAGCAGCAGCCAGCTTCTTCTCTTGTTGAATGGCCATCTCTTGCATCTTCTCCTCCCGTCGCTTCTTTGGAGACGTAAAGATGTTGAATCGACTCTTCTTCTTTGGAGAAGATGGAGGCGTAGCCAATGTTGGAGAAGATGCAGCCATTTCCGGTCTTTCATAAAGTGGTTCGACCTTCTTTGAAGCTTTCTTTGCGTTTTTCTTCGTCTCTGGCACCTTGATGGCGTCCATATGCGCATTGAGAGTTAAAACAACCTGCAAGTCTTCTCCAACTATCAATTCAAACTCCTGGTTGATAGGGTGGAACTTGTTGGACGTAAAGTTCATAGGAAAGGTGGTCACACATTGGAGACCATTGTCGAGGGTAATAGTAAACTTGGGGTTCCTTGTCTGGTCAATTGGCTGCTTGACGTCTTTGAGCCCAAGGATTCTCAGGAACAGCCGGCCACGGTCAGCCTTATCCACTGGGGTTCTCTGCTTTTTGGGCTTGACTTCATCCTCAACGTCATCCTCAACTTCACTCTCATCCTCAACGTCATCCTCAACTTCACTCTCATCCTCTTCCTTGACAACAGGGTCTTCGACTTGTGGGTCCTCCACCTTGTCCGGCTCAGTGAAGCTCTTAAGAGTAGAAGACTCGGACGAGTTCAACGAACTCTGATCTGTAGTCATGGGTGGGGACTGTTCAGAGGACTGTTCAGGAGAGTCTTTGAAAAGATGTGGTTCTTCGAATACAAACTTTGACTTCTTTGGCTTCTCCACAATGAATTCGACAAATTCAGTAGAGCTGGTGGACTCTGGGGTGAGAAGTTCAACAATGTGAGGCGCGCTGGTCTGCTTTCCAATCTTTGCCAGGTTCCGGGCCGTTTTGAGTTTTTCAAACAGGTTCTTCGACTGGCTGGGCTTGTGTTCGAGAGTAGCGGTTTGCGAGGTGATTGTATTCTTCCTTTTCAAGTCAATGTCCATTTGTTTACCTCCGTGCGGCGCGGTGGACGATCCTTGATGATCACCATCTGTAGGTGACGAGTCGTGCGACACCGCGGATTCCAAAGGGCTGTGGTGGTTTGGGAATGCGCCGAACAAGGACTGGTGGAGGTCGGGTGAGCTGATGTTTACGTTGAGATAGTTGACCCGGTCGTCCTCAGTGACGATCATGGACTGGGCCTTTCGGCGCCGCATTTCAAACTCCGCGGTAGACTCGTCCTGTGGACTCTTGAGCGTGGGCGTAGACCCCAGGGAGGTCATTTCCATGCTGGACCCTGAGAGAGACCGCGAGGTAGTGGATCCACTCACCAGTCGCTTGTACTGCCTCGTGTTGTACTTGCCATTCTCGTAGGTCTGGATATCGGTGGTATGGTTAGCGATCTGGTCCTTGAGACTCTCAAGCCCACCATCGCCGCTGGCATAGCCAAGATCGATGGATTTCTGAATTGACTCGACCGAGTAGACGCTGTTCTGCTGACTGGACCCACTGGCGTTACGAGGGTACTCTCGGGAGACAATTACAGCGCTCTCAGGACTCTTAAGGAGGTCGGTACTGCTATTTGCCTTGGGCAATGCCTGGCCGAACTTTACGCTTCCGGTTGACATTTCGCTATCTCTCTCGTGATACCAAAGCTTCCGGTCAAGCACCCAGTCTGACCCGTCGCTGTTCTGTATGCTGAGTGGATTCTTGCGAATATTATACGTCGAATCCACGGAATATGTTCGCTGCTGCGGCATTGCGATATCCTTGCAGGGAAGGTTGAAGACACAGGGTTTTGGCGGCCCGCTTGTATTACGCGTTACTGTATTGGTGGGGCTACAGATAACTCGATCCTTTCAACAGAACACACTAGAATTGGATAGAATGCAACTCGTGTATGGGTGTTGAAAAGTGTCAATACGGAAGATTATTAGTTTGATTCCTCAAAACACTCTAGGAGATACGGTCAGGATTGATAGTATAAATGATAATCTCAATATTATATATGCGCGTCTTAGCACTCACATACACATGAGCGAAATGCTAGTACTACTATGTACCTACTCCGCATTTGTATGTTTTGATATAGATCTAGAGTGTTATATGCTCTACTGCAGCTATTTGTTTACACATAGCTCAAAACGGCAATTTTGTTGGTGCGACGCGAAAACCGTTTCCAACGTGTATTTTGTAAACAAACAATATATTATGGGTGAATCGATCTTTGGAATGAGGTAGCCCGTCGAGGGCGGCGCGTTCTCTACCACGGCAGACGGGTGAAGGGCGCCCACTACGTACCCTCTTTCTCTTATGTATAGTAGTTGCTAAAGGGGGCGTTACTTGCCTTGAGTATCCCTGAAATGCGTGAACATCCATAATGTAGGCCGCCAAATGAGGGGTCGATGGCAATGTGCGCACAATTAACCACCTAATTCTAAACAGATTACTTGTTTATACTTTATGAAATAACGAGGGCTAAAATGGTAAAAAATATTTGAAATAGACGAACCTCCACCAGAATACGAGTCCTGGCCAATAATAAAACCGGGCCACCTTTGTAACTCTAATTTCCGCGGCGTGAGATGCGCTGCCCCATCTGATGGCCAGCTGATATTATATACAGGCTATGACTTCATACGGGGAAGTGGCTGGTCAGGTTTGAGGCTTAACCAGCCATTGAGTTTTTCAGCCATTTTTTTGTCTCGCACAGCCAACACTGCGATGCAACGCACAGGATCCGACCTTTTGCCTTGCACGCTCATTCGCTGAATTGCAATAACTATACTGAATAAATGGGTTTTTTAATTCTCAGGTTTTGACGTTCACCTGGTTGAAAGAAAAATTACCATAAAACTGACCTTGGAAGTTCAACCTTTGTAAAAACCTGCAATTATATTAACCAAAAGGTTATCTACCATCTTTCTACAGCAGACGTTCTATTGCAGCTCCGAAACAGGAAGGAGGTGCATATCATCAAATATAGCACAGAGTGGTACTCCTGGTGGATTATTTGAAGGCAGAGCGCGGATGAGATGACATTTTGGCGGTGCATATAATTATCGTATATATACCAAATTGTCGTTACGATCGTAAAACCGTTACTCGGTAATTGGCTAGTGAATTCACTAAACGTCTTTTCAAATCGAACATTTTTTCGATCTTGGCGATATCGCAGATACCCATCGGCTACCACTGCACGACTTCGATCAAATTCCTGCTGCCATAATAATAATCGTGCATTTACTATATACGCGAGCAGGTTTCGTGGTGTCTACGTGTATGCGCTCAGGAGTAAACCTCTCATACAATTTTCAAGTTCTATACTAGACCCTGGAAGACAAAGCGATGGATGCTACCGTACTCGGGACTTTAATCGTTATCTACATTAAAGGGGTGAGTATATGCTCCTGGTACCAACCGGTGCATTGACTAACTGGAGTATTAGCGTAACCTGCCGAATAAACGAACCCTCGGCAAACAAAACCCATATTGTATTGGACGACTGGGTCATAATGCCAAGCGCTGCCCCGCTGATTTCAGGGGTGGTCAGACCCCAAAGTGGTGAGTAGAAATGAAAGAAACTATGAACATCTCGCTAACTGGTGGGGTGTGTATAGGGATCATGAAGTGCGATACGAGGTGCTGGAACTTTCCGACCACCGGACTCTAAAGCTCAGTGTCCTCGACGAGAACGACTCGAAACCGGAACTCATTGGTGATACAGTTATTAAACTCCAGCCAGCGTTTGATAGCCTCCCCACTGAAGGCTACGATGCCTGGCACGAGCTGGAGTATAAGGGCAAATATGCCGGCGAAATCTACTTGGAAATGACCTTCTATCCGTCCAAGCCAATGATCCCGCCAAAACGGGCCCGAAAGCCCAAGAAGAAGAGCATTAGTACTAATACCCCCCAGCTTCCTCTGGTCCCCGGTGGACAACCGCAACCAGCAGCCCAATCCCTTCCCCTCCAGCCAATGGCACCCCAGCCTAGCACTACTGTGCCTCCTATGGGTCAGTCGAGACATGCCCCGTCCGCAAATGATTCCATGATGCTGAATTCTATATATACGGCTTCGCAGAGACCATTACCAACCCAACCAGGTAATTCGGATGAGCAGCAACCACAGCAATTCCCACAACATCCAGTTGCCCCATCGGGTTACGAGCACATGCCTGATTTACCAGCGGAGTTTGCAAACCTGTCGGTGTCACAATCATTGATACAGCCTCCACTACACCACAGCCGTTCCCAGAACCTGCCTTCGATACCCCAGCCCCCAATGCATCACTCTGTATTGACAGATGTCCCACCAATGCCCGACCTGCCTCTGGATGATTACGATATGCCTCCGAGACCGCTTCCGAGCGACCCAGCAGACCATCATCAGCTGCCTCAACAGCCGGTACACACCTTGCCACGCCAGCCACAGCCTCCTCCTTCGCAATCTATCCACAAGCCCCAGCCGCCGCCATTGCATACCCTTCTCCCCAAGATCCCACCCGTAGAGTCACTGCCTGGCCATGGGCCTACGCATCAGCCACAGCCGCAGAGGCCTATTGGCGTGCAAAACAGCTATCCAGAAGCCCAGCGACCTCATAGCATAACAAAGACTCCGTCTCCTCAACCACCGAGGAGCAATTCAGAGTCTCCAAACAGCTCTCCAGGGTCTTCGGGAGGCAAGATGCGAACCCAACGAAAGCCGGTGGGCTCGGGGCCATCCAAGCGTAAACCGGTTGTTATTAGCGGAGTAACGCAGAACCCCCAGCTGTTCGAGGATGAAGTCAGTGAAATGCCGTTCTCTCCAGACGACTATAGCAGGGCTTCCCCTACGAGGCCAATGAAGGCTGGTGGAGCGTCGGTGATGATTGGATCAGAACGAACCATCTTGGTTCCGCCACCTCCGCCACAAAAGGACGAATTGAGCGATGAGATTCTCGATGTTTCGACGTATGCCCCTGAACCAGTATTCAAGAAGAAAACCCTCCCTCAGATTCCGGGTCAGGTTGAACCGGGTCTTGGCGGGTACACTGGTGAGGGCCAGTGGGATCTTACCCGTAAGATTAATGATGGATTTGGCGACTCACTGTTCAACCGGGCAATCAACCAGCAAATGCCAAGAGGTAAGCCGCAACTTCCACCCAAGATTCCACTCGGCATGACCCGTGAAGAATACGCTGCAATGACCGCCCCGCGTGAAGAGGACGAGGATCCTTATGAATATAGAATCTATGCATAGTTTATAATAGTCCTAACTGAACCTTTTTTTTCTTGACCTGTTTTACAGCTAGATACGTCGCAGCTCAGGATAAATAATTGTGTGTCATTAGTATTTCGTTAAGTACCATTTATGGTAGTAATTATGCTTTTAATAATGCGCTTCACCATCGTCGCCTCCATCGTAATCGTCTGCATCACCATCATCAAAGTACTTTTCGGCATTGTAGTCATCGTCGTCGTCATCCTCTTCACTAAAGTTCTCATCTGGTTCATCTTCGCTGATCTCGTTATCGTCATCATTCTCATCAACCGCGGCCATTCGTGATAGCAACGATCTACCCTTGGCGGTGGTAACCTTGGCCTTCTCCTCTTCGGCAATAGACTCCTCAATGACTTGCCGTTCTGCCTTTAGAAGCGCCTCAGTGAACTTGGACACATCGAGTCGCTTCTTCTTCTTGCCATTCTTGGAGATACCCATAGCCGGATGCAATTCAGACGGGAAAAACGTAATGACATATGGATGTTCGTCTACAGATCGACCAATTTTACGCTTCTTGATGTATCTGTCCGAGTATCGCTTGATCCCGTCATTTATGCTCTGTTCAACTTCAACTACGACTCTTTCTTTAGTTGTTTGAGACCCAGTATACAGTGGACCGTCTCGCAGCTCATCCCGCATGGCTAGGAACTGCGCAATGGACTTTTGCTCAAACTCGTTAGCCTTGGACTGGATCGGCAGGACGACTTCTGGGTACGTCTTGGACGGATTATAGTCCAACGGGAGGTCATTTCTGAACCCAACACCAGGCAACCCATTCCCTCGCTTGAACGACATAGTTGTCTAATGCGATATCCAGCTAATCTATCCGCAAAAGATCAGTTAAAAAGCCAAGGACAGGAGATCAAAAGCCCTTTTGATAGTTTTTTTGCCAGTCTCCAAGTTACCCAGTGGAAAAATTTCGCCGCGTATATCCAGGCATTGTCTCATCCAGGTCATCGGCCTGTATTATATATATTGTACTTATCTTTGGTCGAGGGCGTCCATGGGCTAGCATAGCGGATAGACGGGAGAAATAGTTCTAACGATAGTATAACAATTGATCTTCAAAGTTTAATTTAGTGGGCATGCGTATCTGATAACGGGGCGTACTTCCCGCACTGGCCAACCGGTGGATCCATGATCCGTACTGATTTACAAATATATTATACAAAATTACAATGGGGACCTACTACAACCTTCCATGGTGGGTTAATTGAGCAGATCACTGACATCGTCGTCCTCCTCCATAGTCTGGGCGATTTTTTCCTTTCGTCGGATCTCCTCGGCAGCCAGCTTTCGTTGTTTGGTAGCCCAGTCCTTCGCGCCACTGCCCCAGGCCCACTCCTTGTCGCCGCTGGACTCGGCAATCTTGTCAAAGTCGGGCTCCTCCTCTTCGCCCTCCTTAGCCTTATCACCGCCCTCCTTCTCATACTGCTTCTTCTGAATGTTCTCTCCGACCCGGACCAGGTATGGTCGGAGGATCAAGTACGCGCAAATGATGATGACAATTCGCAAATAGTCCTTGAGAGCGTACTCCGACAAGGTATCGGGGAACCCAAAGATAGATCGGCCCATTTTTTACACGATTTTTGGTTGGTTGTTCGATTCGAAGGGTCCGGTACTAAATGGAACTGTCCGGAGTATGCGATCTGCGAGGCGAGGGTTTTATTGTGTGCTCCGCGCGAATGAGGGCAGTGGTTGGATCCGAAAATTAATAGGGGGAT
>JAKTQL010002519.1:64333-76070 GCA_030558815.1 Blastobotrys malaysiensis
CTCTCCGACCCGGACCAGGTATGGTCGGAGGATCAAGTACGCGCAAATGATGATGACAATTCGCAAATAGTCCTTGAGAGCGTACTCCGACAAGGTATCGGGGAACCCAAAGATAGATCGGCCCATTTTTTACACGATTTTTGGTTGGTTGTTCGATTCGAAGGGTCCGGTACTAAATGGAACTGTCCGGAGTATGCGATCTGCGAGGCGAGGGTTTTATTGTGTGCTCCGCGCGAATGAGTGCCGAGTGGTTGGATCCGACAATTAATAGGGGGATTAAAGGTTGAGAGACGGGGACTAAGGTTGGTGTAGAGTTGCTCAGGGACACTTTGGTAGATTGTTGGACGGTTATCTTTTTATGTTGCGAGTATTCACTATTCCAGGCTACTGCTGTACTTGTATCACCTAATTAATGATCTCTATACCTAAAGTGCTTCAATACGAGATTTGGTAATTTAAACGATGGATCTGGAGGAGCTGCAACAGAGGTTCCGCTACCTGGACCCAACTCTAATCGCCGCTATTGCGGGGGATGGGGCTGATGAAGCGAGTTGTTTGGAAATGCTCGAAGGGCTCAACGCTGAAGCGATGGTAGACCATCTCGATGAAGAGATCGAGGTCACCCCGACGGAAAATAATAGTGACGTTGATCCTGATATAGCCTTCCTGTTACAATGTTTCCCCGAGATTAATACAAAGCTGCTCGAGCAAAAGCTCAAGGCGTGCGATGGTGATCTCGTTCGAGCCACAGACGAGCTGCTCAATGCCAAACTCATTGGATCGTTGGACGACAAGGACGAGATTTACCGCGAACAGGAATTCACCAAGAAGTCCAAGCGCAAAAAGAGGAAGCCTGTGGCAAATAAGCACGCTCGCGACATTTCTAGGCTTGCGGCGACGCTGGGCATTGCCGAAGAGGAGGCACGGGACATTTATCACGCTAACGACGGGTCATTAACCAAGGCCATTTTGTCACAAAATCCAAATTCCTCGTACGCAACTATGGTCAAGCCCGAATTGTCCTTCGCCCAGGCGACCCGCCCCACCAAGCCCGTTTCGTATGTGCACGAGTTTACTGACAATTCCAAGCCGCTCTCCATTGAAGAACAGCGAGAACTATTATCCAAGGCGGATAGCCTGACTGCTAAACAGCATGAAGCAGCCAGCAAAATGCGCGAATACACCCGTAAAGCGCGTTCCAACGCGCTCTACCGCAGTGCCGCCGGGATCTATGCCCAGCAGGCTGCCGAATACGGGGCCCAAAGTCGCTCAGCAAGCGACGCTGTATATTACGAACAAATCGAGGAACAGTCCTCGGACTTTACTGTTGACTGCCACGGAGTCCCTGCCCACATTGCTACCAACTATGTACTGTCCCGGCTCCATCGCTGGAGCGCCAGCTCTGCGGCTCGACGGAAACCGTTCACCGTCATCACCGGGGCTGGCACCCACAGCGCTGGAGGAGTGCCCAAGATCAAAAACATGGTCCGCAAGCGTCTATCTGAATCTGGATACCAGTTTTCCGAGCACAGCTCGTACTTTATTATCAAGCAGTGACCCCACATTGGAATCTCTGGTATTAAATGGCCCCGCCGCACCGCCATACCGGCAATGTCTTGGGAGGATTTACCGACGCGACAAGTTATCACATCACTTAATTTGAGCCAGTGACCCTGATTTTGGTGTAAAAGCCGTTCCGTTTGGCATATTCGAGCTGGTATTTTTTGGAAATAAATGTCGCGACGGGGACGAGTCGGGTCGCCAATTGCAGACCCTGCGTCGGTGGGGCTCGTTGGACGGTAGGTTTAGTTTTTTTATGGGTATCTGGAAGGGCTAATTTTTATAGACGAGCAGGTATACAGATCTCGAATAATATCCGTAAAGATGAGCATGGCATGGAGGATATCGACGACTTTTTCAGCGACAGTGGGTCTGGGGCGGATCTGTTCGCTCCAACGACCGAGAAAAGAAAGTCGTTAACATCCAAGGTGCTGTTAAAACAGGCTCATTCGACGGGTTTGGCCTCTCCAGTGGGCCGAAAACCCGCTGCAAATGGTGCGAAACCGCGTTCCGATAAAATTTTGGAGCCGGCTGCTGTGAAATCGCGGGGGAATCAGGAAAAGTCGCGCCCCAAGGAGAGCAATGCGAGGAGTTCGGAGAATATGTTCGTGTCTCGAAGCAAGGTACTGAATCCTGAAAGATTGGAGCACATTAGACCGTCGAGTTCACGGCGGAGGCTTATCCAGCAAGAAGAGAGCGAGGACGAGGAGCCAAGAGACGATGTAATGATGGATGACAATGACGCTACGGTGGAGAGTGATGTGGAAATGGATGAAGAAGAGCAGATCATCAACGATTTTATCGATACTAACAAGGATCAATCAAGTAAGGCTGTGGCTGAAGCAAATGGCAAGAATTACGAGGAACCGGAGGATGACGTTCCTATCAATGACGTTGATATGGATTTGGATATGGATCAGGGCAATGATTATAGTGACAGGGAAGATGACAGCCAAGAAGCCGGGTCAAAACCATCGCTCGACTTTGAATCCGATTCTGACGCATTTATTCCAGAAAAACCTGTGAAAAAGCCAGCTCCGGCTATCAAGGCTAAGCCGCCGGTGAAAAATCCAGCTCCGACTAAGAAGGCCAAGCCGCCTGTGAAAAAGACGCCGGCAGCCAGGCCAAAAGCCCCACCCAAGAAGCCTAAGAAGGTGATTCCCGAGCCAGAGCCAGAGCCCGAAGAGGAAGAAGAATCGGGATCTGAAAGCGCATCAAAGGAAACCAAGGCTTCGAGGAGGGAAACGCTGACTCTTGATCTCAATCGGTTGCGTCGTTCGCAAAGAAACCGGCATAAACCTGTCCAATATTGGAAGAACGAGAAAATCGTTTATGAACTGTCTCGAGAGAGCCACGTTCCTATATATCGTGAAGTCACCGCTCCTGCGGCTTCTCCACCCCCCAAGCCGAGACCAAAGAGGACAACCACCAGCAAGTCTGGCAAGGTTACCAAGTCCAAGTACTTTAACCCTGGAAATACGGAGATGCAATCCAAGGTCGTTGCCAGCGTGTTTGACTATCCGGCTACCAGTGAGGAGACCCGCACAGACCGAACTGTGTCATGGTCTCCAGATGAAGTTGAGTTCCGCAACGTCAAGGGCGCTAGTTATAGTCTGGCGACTTTGTATGATCAGGATTCGTCGTTTACTGCGGGTGGTATAATTCGCATTCTTCCGGGTGGTCAGAAGCCGCTAAAACCATCGCGACAGAACTCGTACATTTTTGTCATCATGTCCGGCGCAGTAGAAGCGAGTGTATCGGGCACCTCTTTCAAGCTCGCACCGGGGGGCTCGTTTGAGGTTCCACGGGGTAATTTTTATGACATTAAGAACCTCTCCACCAAAGAAGAAGCCCGTCTATTCTTCGTTCAAGCGACCGACACGCTCACTAACCAGGAATCTGAGTCTGACTAATCTACTGATGCCCACTAACCAGGACGTCTAATGCTACTGATGCCCACTAACCAGGACGGCTAATGCTACTGATGCCCACTAACCAGGAAGTCTGACTAATGCCACCCCGGGAAAGAACCAAAGATGCATGTTCCGCGATTGAGAATTGTAGGGCCACGGTGAAGCTTAAAGCTCGTCGTCGGAATCAAAGAGGTCTTCGACTGGGAAGTCGCCCACTTCTACGAGATCGGGCTTGACAAAAGAGCCGTGGTTGGGCTTGGCCTCAAAGTACCGCTTACCCTGGACCGATCCGTCGTTCTTGCCGGTAGGCTCGTCGAACTCGACACCGACCCACCACGACGTTTCGTTGATTTCCGGGACAATGCCCACGAACTTGATCTCGCCTCGTCGCTGAGTGATCTGGCACCGCTTACCAACCTCAATGCCCTTTTCCGCGATCAATTGCCGGGCCTGTTCCTGCTTCTCCTCAATTGACTTGTTGTAACTCGGGTCGAACCGCCCCAACTGGTTCTTCTTCTTCCACTGGCGCACCGAGTCGGTACGGCTATCATAGTCGTTCTCGGCCATGACGTACTTTTCCACCTCGGAGGTGTCATTGAGGTTAATCCGCGCGCTGGCCGGACGCGTATCGTTGATGTGGATCACCCCGTACTGCGCCAGGTTATACTGCCCCAGCAGAGTCTGGTCGTCATTGGCCGGAACGGGCACCTTGGTCGAAGGGCTGCTGTAAATGAGAATCTCCTGGGAGCTGGGCGGGATGCCCGTGATGGGCTCGAGCTTGGCCTTGAGCTGTTCAATGGTCCACGTTGGGGACACGCGCTTCTCAGTAGAGATGCTCTCCGAGGTTACAAACACTGAAATATCCATGGCTCCCAGCTTTGTAAAGATAGTTCAATAGCTCGATGCGCGTATTCCCAACCGGTTGAAAATGGCATTTTTTACCCCCCTCCGATCCCGTACACTCAACACGAGGGCAGCGAATACAAATGGACAACAGAGGAGGCTACAGAGGCAACAGGAATTACCGCCGAAACGACCGTAACGATCGGTACGACAGGAATGACCGTAACGATCGAAACGACCGGGGGGACCGCCAGAACCGACGGTACACCCCGCGACCGGGCGAGGAGCGGCCTAAGAAGGAAGCCATTTTGGACCTGTCAAAATACCGGGATCAGCGACTGCGAGTAAAGTTCCAGGGTGGCCGAGAGGGTGAGTATTTAGGGTGTCGTAGTGGTGGCAATTACTAACAGAATAGTCACTGGGTTGCTCAAGGGCTATGATCAATTGATGAACCTGGTGCTGGAAGAGGTCAAGGAGACGCTCCGAGACCCTGAGGATGAGAACGTTTTGTTGGACAAGACCCGTGACCTGGGCACTGTGGTGGTCCGGGGCCCATTGCTTCTAAGTATCTCTCCGGTTGACGGGATTGAAGTCATTGAGAACCCGTTTTTGCAGCAGTAGATCGCTCTTAATGATGTTATTTATTTAGATGATGACAATTGTATTTTGTAATTGTTCTACGCTTGCCTTTAGGCATCACTGATAGTATACTGTCCTGTGGTATTCTATGGGGGCCAGCCCCCAAACCCCCGTAGCTGGGGCAAAGCCCCAGACCCCTCCAGCAATTGTCAATTGATTTATAACCCCAAGGTGATCAGTAATATCCTCAACATGTACAGTGCTATTGTATTTTGTAATTGTTCTACGTTTGCCAGGCATTACAAATGTCTGATAGTAGCCCTGGTATCCTATGGGGGCCAGCCCCCAAACCCCCGTAGCTGGGGCAAAGCCCCAGACCCCTCCAGTAATTGTCAATTGATTTGTAACTCCAAGGTGGTTAGCCCTAGTATACGGACAGTAATATCCTCAACATCTACAGTGCTATTGTATTTTGTAATTGTTCTACGTGATTATTTGCCCTGACTATAGGCATTACAAATGTCTGATAGTAGCCCTGGTATATTATGGGGACCAGCCCCAAACCCCTCCAGCAATTACCAATTGATCTGTAAGAATCCCCATCGGAGATTAATGCTGGCATACAAACAGTGATATCCTCATTACAAAGGGGTCTGATAGCCTTGGTATTCTAAGTGGCCTCCAGTAATTGTCAATTGATCTATAACCCCCACCGAAGATTAAACATACATAACAGCTATTGTATTTATAATTGTTCTACGTGATTATTTGCCTTGACTAACAGCCATTGTATTTTGTAATTGTACGTGATTATTTGCCCTGACTACCGTATATATAGGCATTACCAAGGTCTGATAGCGTGTTCTATGGGCCAGCCCCAAACCGCCTTAAAGAGCTCCAGACCCTTCAGCAATTATCAAGAATCCCATGAGATTAAACCTACGAACAGTAATATCCAAATCCTCTACTTGTATCGTTACCGGCAAACACGTCCCGGTTGACTCAAGCGGGGTTGGTGACAACGGGTCGCGCGACACACAAATTTTCAACATGAGGCGACTTTGACTTTCCGTCATCCACTTCAAGGCACCAGACGCCACCGAATAGTATCACGGTGTTGAGAGCTGGTTGGAGCGGAGTAGCACGTACACAGATAATACACGGAGATATACGAGCGATTAGTAGTGCGCAAACATTCGTGTGCCCTTGTATATTTCGTTTACCTAGCAGTAGATAAGAAAGAGAAAGCCCTGTTAAATACACATTTCACCGTATGGAAGGTTTGCGAAGATCTTCAAGGTCCACTAAGGGCCAGAACAGTCGTCTAGCCCGCGAGCTGGAGCTGGAGCGCGAGGCGGCTCAGCCGTTCAATGGCGTGCGGAAGCGAAAGCTGGGCGATGCGGAGGACGACGGGGTACGATGTATTTGCAACGGGGATGGCGAAGGGAAGATGGTCGAGTGCGAGAACTGTGGGACGTGGCAGCATATCAAGTGCGTCTTTGGCCAGGACGACGAGGCTGCGGTGCCCGATGAGTACTGGTGCGGCGACTGTAAGCGGATCAAGAGCGATGAGGACGTAAAGAGCGATGTCAACGTAAAGAGCGATGAAAACGTAAAGAGCGATGACAACGTGAAGAGCGATGACAACGTGAAGAGCGATGACAATGTGAAGAGCTCTGAGGTCCAGGACGCTGCTGAAGGCGAGGTAGCTGGTGAAGCTGAAAATGGCGACTCTAATAACGCTGAGGGCGCTAATAACGCTGATGGCGCTAATGGAGACGCTAATAACGCCAAGCTTGCAGACCTGGAAGACAAGGTCCGCCACTCCGTGGCCAATGCGCTGTATGGGATTTTGGTGAAAAAAGCAGTTCCCGAGGCGCTAGCGGCCGGAAAGCTCGACCTCGGGGACCGCACTGGGGAACAGTTTGCCGAGGCATTGGCGATTGAGATTGAAGGGGCTCTTTTCGAGCACATGGTGCCCAAGGACGCCCTCCCCAAGCGCAAAAAGGCCAAGACGGCGGTCGATGTGGGCCAAAAGTACCGGGACAAGTTCCGGTCATTGTCGTTCAATCTCAAGGACGAGAAGAACCCTGACCTGCGGCTGCGGATTGTGACGGGCCAGTTGACTCCGGAGAAGATTGTCACCCTGAGCTCTGAGGAGATGCTGAACCCCGAGCTGCAAAAGTACGCGGACGAGGTGCGCAAGGAGAGTATCCGGGACTCGGTGCTCAAGGTGGAGGACATGCCGCGGATCCGCAAGACCCACAAGGGGGAGGAGATTGTCGACGACGAATACGAGGACGAGAATGACCACGGGGAGCGGGCTCGCGAGGCGTCACACCACTCAAGCGAAGGAGAGGAGGACAATGGCGTGGAGAGCCAGGAGAGCAACAATGCGTCTGACGACAATGAGGAGGAGACGGGCCAGGAGGAGCACAAGAAGAGTAACAAGAAGCGGATAATGATGAACGCCAACATGTATAATACGAGCACTGCGGAAGACTTTACCTACTCGCCCCCCGCGTCCCCTGGGGCGTACGATTACGACGACCACGATACGAGAAGCAACGACGAACGAAGTGAGAGCAAGCAAGTTCACGAAGACCATGACGACGACGATGATGACGAATTGGAGCGGATTATCCACGGCGAGCGAATCAACAACGCCGCGACCACCCAGGACCAGCCCAAGGAGGAAGAGGATGAGGATGACTATGATCCAGAGATTGGATTCTCTAGTACTACTACGGCAAGTGCGGCGCCCAGTGCTGACCGGAGTGTTAGTGGTGTCATGGACCCGACCAATACGTTTTGGAACGGGCACGTATCGTTTATTGGAATGAGCGAGTTCCCGGGCACTGCACGACACCTCCATTGCACCTCTGCGAACCTGACGGTGCGGCATTGGGACGCGGTGATGAACCTCAATGAGCCCATCATCATTGACGGGCGGCTCGACAAGGCCAAGGCGGAGTCGTATTTGCGTCAGATCAGCCGGTCCAAGGACCTGGCGGCCTATGTGCTGACCTCTGACGAGCCGGTGCCCAAGGCCAACTACGACGTGCTCTACGAGTATTTCCACTCGCGGCACAAGTTTGGGGTGATCAAGAACCGGCTGCCCAACATTCGGGATGCGTATATCCTCACCGTCGGGCCCAATGACCGGGTTCCAGACTACCTACGGCTGCCAGAGAAGACGTACGACGAAATCGTGGCCCGCACCATGGCCGGCGAGCGGCTCGTGTTAGGGTTACTGGTAATCAACCAGCCGCTACCGCCGCCACCGCAGCGCCAGATGGCCGCCCCACCACCGCCACAGCAGCCCACGGACCTGAGCAACCTGGGATTTTCGTCCAACGACATTGGAACGCTCAATTCGTTTTTGGCGCACAACCCAGAGGCGGCCAACTCGCCGCAGGCGCTGCTCAACCTGCTCCAGCGTCACAGCTGATTCTCAGCCAGCAACCATTCACTAATCATGCGCGGCTCAACCTCCCGTGGCCTTGATTGACCCTGTAATCATTCACTAATCATGTACGCTATTATGTTCATAATCATATACGCTAATGTCTGTAATCATTCATTGTAATCATGTGCCCTGTTAACCCTGTAGTCACTATGGCCACTAATCTATTAACCGCATTTGGTTACATGGGGTTGGTGATTCGAGGGCCAGCCCTCGAGCTCCCGTAGCGGGGGCTCCGCCCCCAGACCCCCGTTATAACAATTTGTTACAGTGTAACGGGGTTCTAGGGGCGGAGCCCCTGCTACAGGGGGTCTGGGGGACTGGTCCCCCAGGTAATTGCTTTGGGGTGTATTCGAGGGCCAGCCCTCGAGCTCCCGTAGCGGGGGCTCCGCCCCCAGACCCCCATTACAACAATTTGTTACAGTGTAACGGGGTTCTAGGGGCGGAGCCCCTGCTACAGGGGGTCTGGGGGACTGGTCCCCCAGGTAATTGCTCTAGTGGCTTCCCTCGAGCCCTGTAAGCCTAGTCATGTACGCTGTCAAGTGTGTAATCATGTAGCCCTGCGGACCGCCAATTCTTCCGCGGCTCCAGAGTCCGTCGACACGCTGCGGCTTGGCAACAGAGATAGCCATACCGGGGCTAAATGGGTCGGTTGAGTCACTGCAATCTACAATGCACGAGCCAATTACGTGCCTGGGCGCAACGGAGGTACAGAATGCTACAATAAGCCGCATCAGCGGTTGACTACCTTCCCCTGAAAAAGGGGGCATATTGAAACGACTAGTCTCGAAGCGAGCTCGCCAATCCTGATACAGCAAGTGAGTACGTAGGATGCGGCATGTCGATGACGAGTACAGAAAAACAAACGCTACGGCCTACAAGATATGTGCGAGGGAAAATAAACCGCGTACGGTCAGCTCTCCCCTGCTTAATATATTCATTCCACCCATGGAATTTCCATCAAAACGGCAAAAATATGAGCCTCGACCCACGAGGGGTGAAAAATGCACGCGAATACGGGGCGAGTCTGCGGCGGGGGCTGCACGCCGCGCACCGTTGGGACGCACGGGTCCGCGCGCGCGCGGGCGTTGGGACGCGGGAAAGAATTTTATTGGGACGCGGGAAAATTTTGGGACCTGGAGGGGAGACCCCCTTTTCGAGGCCTCTCCATGAGGAACGGCGACCTGGCAAGGGGAGAAGAGAGGGACACCCACATTTCACTACATTTCACTCCACCTCACTCACGACCCACTCACCTCGACACGCTACGCAGCACGACCGCGCACCAGCACGTCTAGATACTAAAACGCTTTACCACCCCGAAACCCGGCGGACCAGTTAGAGTTAAAGGTCCCTAGGGCGTCCACCGCGAACCGGTTTTAGATAGCGAGAGTTTGGGGGTTATCACCACGGATCCCGTTGTCTGCGGCGGTTTGAGTTCAGTTTGCCAGAAGCCCGCCCGTGTAGGAAAATGAGTGTCGTTTCGGACGCAGCCCGTAAGTATCTGAGGATCTGGATCTATTTTTAATGGTCAACGCTAACCGTGTCCAGCCCAATTAGATCAGCCGATCAACCTTGAGATGGGGGACCAGAAGGCGACGCAGCGGCAGTCCCAGACCACCATCATAGAAGACTCTGTGTCGATATCAGACGAGAGTGAGGCAGTGCGAGGGAGCAGTCTATTGGTCGGCGGTTCTCCGGCCTCTTCAGCCTCCGCCAAGTCCAATCACGATCCGTCGTCGCCAGCGTCCGCCCGGTCCAATCAGGATCCGGCGCCGGTAGCGTCCACCAAGTCCAATCAGGACCCGTCCTCGCCGGGGGGGCCCAGTGCCCGTCCACAGCGCTTCTCGCAGCCGGCGCTGTCGGTGGGACGAACTAGTATGGCGGCAAGGCCCCAGCGGTCTGCTTCGGAGCGGTCCAAAACCCTATCCGAGCGCACCAAAAACACCGCCCCCGGTCCGGTAGTGGAGGACCGCCCGTATCTCAACTTGTCGCAAATGGCCACTGGATCTATCGACTCGACCCTGAGCCACGCGGCAGAGGTGCAAGTGCCGCCAATGTCGCCTCGGAGGAGGGCTGAGGACCGGGCCTCGTATGAGCGGTCCGTGAGTAGCGGCTCCGCCGCCTCGTCGCTCAATAATGCCATCAACGCTAATAGTGCGGCTGGAAATACCCACAGTAGCAATAACCCGTACGGGAGTGGCGTTAGCGGGCTGGATTACTCGGCGCAGAGCTCACAGCAGAGCCTCGAGCCGTCTCCAATCACGCCGCAGTTGCAAATGGTGAGGGAATTCGAGGCGGTCGATAACAGTAATGCGACCCCAAAGTTCAATCCGTATAGTGGAGCCTCTTCGCTGGCCGCGTCGCAGCATCAAATGTCGTCCTCCTCGTCTCCGGCGGTCTCTCCGGCCGTTTCCTCGCGCTCTTCCGCCTCGTTTGGTACGAGATCACGAGCCACTAGCCGAGCCGGCCAGACGGGGCCTCCCCAGGTGGCCCAGGGCCCTCCGGGGCCCCCAGTAACCCCTTATGCACAGCAGCAGCCGTTCCCACAGCAGTACTCGGAATCGACCCCCGTGGTCAACTCCCCGGCGGCGGCGCTCGCCGCAATGACCAATTCTAACAGTATCGCGTCCCCGTCGGTGCCCAGTAGTAGCGCGTCTACCCCAACGGGGCGTCCTGGAGAACGGTCCGACTCGGCGGGCCCCCCAGGAGGAGGCCGACGACGTCGTGGAACGCTGAGTAACGGGACAAAGTCCGTCAAAGGAGTCATCTCCAATATTGTCAGCTCAATGCGGGACGGCTCGAGTTCATTGTCCTCGCGGCGACAGGGCAACTCCCAGACCAGCAGCAATTCTAGCCTTGAGGTGGGCGGGGCTTCCAATACCCTCAAGATCTCGGACCCCTACGACGCCAAACACGTTACCCACGTTGGGTTCAACTTTGATACGGGCCAGTTTACTGGCATCCCCAAGGAGTGGGAGGCGCTGCTCCAGACTAGCGGAATCACCAAGACGGAGGCGGAACAGCACCCCCAGGCGGTTATCGACGTGATGCAGTTCTACCAGGATACTAACAAGCGGGACGACGCCATTTGGAGCAAGTTTAGCAACTCCAAGGCGGGCCAGCTGCTCTCCCCCATGTCGCCCCCCGCCGGGACCGCCAACCTGTCTGATTACTTTACAAAGTCAAACTCCTCCGCCACTACAAACTCTTCTGCATCGAGTCTCCAGCCCCAGGACGCGACTTCGCCGCTACAGCCTACCGGCCAGCACCAGCGGTCCGAGTCCTCGGGCAATGGTACTGCGCTCACGACCCCTGGAAACACGTCAATGCCCGCGGGGTTGCCAGAACACCACTTCATTCCGTCGCGGCCGGC
>JAKTQL010002520.1:0-11815 GCA_030558815.1 Blastobotrys malaysiensis
CTGGCTTCTTCTGCATGCTGTTCCGCTTCCGTGACTCGGTTCAAGCACTTGTCATGGGTGACCTGGTATTTGGACTTGAGGCCATTGAATTCCTGGACGGCCTTGACCGTCTTGTCCACTTTCTCATGAGCCTTGTTTGCGGCTTTGAGCGCCTCTGTACCGGCGTTGCAATTTTTGACCCTGTCTGCCTGTCGTAGGGTCTCAATTGTCTTTTCGTGCTCATTGACAGTCTTAGTCAGTCCTTCAACCGCCTTGGTCAATTCTTCAATCGTCTTGTCCGATTTCTCTGCATGTTTCACCAGCTTAGTGTAGGCAGTACTAAACTGGTTAATCCATGTGCCGATCTGTTTATTAGTCAGCGCGGTGAGTGAAAGCCCGGGAGGGGGGTCCCACTGGTGTTCGCTTGCGCCCGCGTTGGGAGGGGTGGAGACAAAATTTTCACCACCGCCGCCGCCGCCGTCGTCGAGCGGGTCGCCTGGGGTAGGCATTTTCTCTCTTTCCTGAAGCGACGCTAAGGAGCTTGCGGCGCTTGAGAAGGTTCGGCTTTGCTTAGAAGAAGTTTCGCGTTGCAAAATAAGTTTCGCGTTGCTTTTTAAATCGAATGCACGTGATTTTCACGTGAAAATCACGTGCATTCAATGTAGAAAAGACAATGTCACCAAAAACTTAATTTCAACAATATTCGGTGTCGTGGCGCAATGGAGAGCGCATTGGATTTCGGCTCCAAAGGTTGCAGGTTCGAGTCCTGTCGACATCGGTCTAGCTACGACCATATCCAGGTGGCAACACCGTCTCTCGTTCGATCGGCAGCAGTTAAGCACCTGAGAGCTTGTCCAAGTACCGCGGTTGGAGACAACGCGGGAACAGCAAGTGTTGTAGCTTTTTTGCCATGCATTTTCGTGCGTTATCTATGAAACTTTGCTGCAGGCGCCGCACATAATCATGCAGCGGATGCAGTTCGAGTCGTATAAAAGTATACTATCGTTGGGAGTTTATAGCTGATAAAAATAGAATTCATGACAAGATCTATAGATGCGGTGTTGGAAGCAAGGTGAGTGCTGACATGGTGAAGCAGGCAGAATGTAGGTTGGAACAGACTGCCTTGCGTCGACCAATCACAAAGGACCTCGTAGTACAGACTCCGGTTAAGGGAGCGTACTTAAGGGGACAGATCCCCACAGGGGATGGTTCTCCAGCGAATAATAGTACTTGTTTATTTACTATAGACAAGGTAAGCTGGGGAACCCATCCTACTGTGACTTTAATACTAACATGTGTATAGACCTATAGGGACTGATCTGTGATTAGGATAGAACCAACAGATCTATTCTATTAGGGGCTTCAACATGCGGCTTTGTTAAATGTTACAGCCGTTACACTAAATAGGAGATGATCTGTTAGCTTTGTTCAACCAGTCAGTGAATCGGTACAGATCCTAATGGGTTATGTTGGGTGGTAACGTATATTCAAATACGTTGAACCTGAAGAAGTGTTAGCAAGGTACTGGACTCAATGTCTGTACAGCGAACAGAACTCAGTAAGTAACCAAGGATAAGTAAGATACAAGCACACAAGCAAGTAGACTGGGCAGATACCCAATGTGTGGTCTACTTATGTGATTATCTCAGACTAATCAGAACAATACCGAAGGAGCTCAATTAGAATGATGAAGTCCTGCAACCATCGTGGAAACCTACTCTCTTATAGACGAAAAACGAACGAAAGCAAAACAGGGGCTGATGTTTTCAAGGATTCTACATTCCTGATTCATCGACCATTCATTCACCGGATTTGTAAGGCTTCGGCATTTTGTACCAAGCCACCGATATCTTATTGTTTCACTCCTCGTATTTGGAGATTCGGTATCAGAAGTAGTTACAACCCAACAAACAGCTACTGTGCGGCTAGTGCTGCGGTGCTGCAGATTCATTGACCCGTTTCCTGTGGCTGGCTTACCTTTAATTCAACATTGGACTTATGATTCCATGCGTATTGTAATTGTTGGAAGGTGAGTATCGATGTGAAGCATGTAAAATGTACGGCGGAACCAACTGCCTCGCACCGACGAATCACAATGACCTCATAGTATAAACTTTTTAAGGCAGCTTATTTAAAGTGCCAGACTCCCACAGGCGATGGGTCCCAGTGTACAATATTGCTTGTTTATGTACCACAGACAATGTATGCTGGGGAACCTACCCAACTGTGAATTGTGTACAGGCCTATGGGAATGATGTGATTTAATCAGAACAAAAAGATCGATTCTATTAGGAGATTCAACAAGAATACCTGAAGCAGTAGATAAAAACTATGGGAGGTAGACTCTGTGGAGTAATTACCCTTTTTGGTGCCTTTTGAGTGTAGTACGTGCTGTAATAACAATCTACACTTTCGTGGACCAATACCAGGAGACTCCTCTTGTAATACGTAATAAACAAGCAAATAGCACCCAATACAGATATAAGTCTCTGATATTGAGGTGGAGGTGCCTTGAACCTCATAGCAAGGACTCTAAGCGAGGACGTGGTAGAGGGTTTCCAATACTGGGCACTCTGAATTGCGTTCCATTAGCTGTACAGAGTTTAAACAATGTATATTATAGCTAATATTGCTGACACTACATGCTTATACCGGTAATTAAGTGAGCCGACTAAAATATTCATCATCAACTTTGCATTTTTGCATCAGTCAATGATCTAAACTACTTGACTTCAGAGAGCTTGCAGTCTCAGGGACTGATAAAATGTTGGAGGGTTGCTACCTAACGATTGGTTCATTAATCCGCAATAGGTGCATTTTCGGTATTAAATTTCATTCAATAATTCTCTTCACTAATGTCTATTGCCGAGGGAGAGGGATTTGATATCTTTTGAGTAGAGTCAACTAGAACGGGCCAATCCTCTGGACTTTTTAACCTCATAATAATTACTCAGCAAGATGAACTCGGAAAGGAGTATTTGCCGACGTTTCTTCCATGATCACAATCATTTTAGTTGCGCACTTTCTACACTTTTCCAATTTTATATATCATTTATTACCAGGCACTTGTCGTTATTGAATGTCTTGGCTTCCTGAATTACCTGTTATACAGGCAGTACCGTTAAAGATTCCCTGACATCCAATATATACCAACCAATTGGGTAACATAACATGTATCCTTTCTATCGCCCGAGATTCGCCACGATCCTTAGAAAGTGTCTCCCTAAGGTTAACCCTAGCAAATTTGAAGAACTAGGACCGATACGCGGCACATATGATGACCCGAGCGATAAGAAAAAGATTACCGTAATTTCATTTTTACGTACCCGGTATATGGTATCTTGAACGCCATCTTAAAGGTCTTCTATCAATAGCGGTATGATTGGATAAAATTTGTAATTTTTAATAATTTTTTTTAAATTTATATGGTATATATATAAAATCCTCTTCTATGCGTAGTATTTAATGCAAAAGTCGTTCAAGTCGTTGATCTCGTTAGTACGTACCCGATTCTTTTTTTTTATTCCATTCTTAAACTCGTCGGCCGTAGATTCGGAGTCGCTTGACACCACCGTCTGGGATCATGGTGAGCTTGACGTGGGTGAAAGCGTCGTCCTTGGAGCAGTCGAGCTGCTTGAACTCGTGCTCCTTGTTTGGACCAGTCTTGGATCGAGCAACAATGGACTTCCATCGAGAGTCGTCAGCGGCAATGGACTCCTCAGAGTCGTCAGCCTTCAAGCCGTGGACAGTGACGGACTGTGGGTAGTTACCGAGGTAGTGAGCGGTGTCAATGAGGACTCGGTCAACGTGGCCCAGGGCACCGAGCTTGACGATGGCCCAGTCAACGTGGTCAGCACCACGGGATCGGGTGGTCTCCCAGCCGTCAGACATGTCAATGCCTCGGCCTGGCAGGAGCAGGTTGTCAGCGACACCGAAGTGCTGGTCAGAGACGCCAATGGCCACACCGCCGTTGGAGACGTGGGCGAGATCAATCTCCACAGACTTGTCCTCTGGGAAGACGGCGGTTGGGGTACCGTACAGTCGGAATCGGGCAATGCCACCGTCTGGGTACTGGCAGAGTCGCACGTGGGTGTACGCCTTCTCAGTGACAGAGTCTCGGAGGTAGAAGTGTCGGTTGGATGGCTTGCACTCCTGTCGCTCAATGACTGGCTCCCAGGTCGCGTTGGCGAGCTCAGACTCGTCGTTCACGTAGGTGCCCTCGACAGAGGCGGCTGGGGCGTAGTTGCCCACGAAGAAAGCAGTGTCAATCTCGGCGCCAATGAGCTTGGCCGAGGCAACACCGAGCTTGATGATGACCCAGTCGAATGGCTCTGGGTTGTGTCGTCGGGTCTCCCAGCCGTCCATCTTGAGACCGGTTGGAATGAACACTCGCTCGAAAATTGGAGCAGCTGGCTTGAGCAAGTTGGTGGCCTCGGCGAACCACTCGTCAGAGAAGGAGTGGATCTTGCCGCCGAGCTGCTCAGCAATGACATCGACGTACTTGGTGACCTTCTGGTCGAACTCTTCCTTGTTGTAAACCTTGACAGACATTTTTCTCTTCAATTCCTTTTCTCGTCTTCTTCTCGATTTCCCTGGTGGTTTATCGTACCGAATAAATGACGGATTCTCCAGCTCTATTTATATTCGCTCGTTTCCAAATTCCTGCTGGTATGGGAGGGGGGAGTTTCGGATATCCCCACCCCACGGAGTTGGCCGCTCCTTGCCAGTCTTGGACACCTCTTGCCGTGTACACCTATAACACAGTGCCCAGAGAAACACCTACCCCAGGCTATAACCTGCCCAATGCGACTTCCACCTACACCACGCCCAGCCGGCTGCCACCTATGTTACATATTCGGTCATACCTGCAGCTGGCTTTTAGTGGTTAGGCACGTTTGCACTTGGCCGGGTCGCAGTGCCGAGCCCTCCACACACCGCCTTCTCAGCTCATGGCACCCAACTGATACACTTGCTGGGCTCGTATACGGCAGTACACCTATTCTTTGTAATAATATCCCCTCCTGCGCTTTCCCAATTGCCAAAGATCATGACCGAATATGCAATTCGTGATCACGATCGGGAGAGAAAATTGTCCACTAGGTGGCTTTTCTCCACATTGGGTACTTCCCCTCTTGCACTGGACTGAAAAGTCTAGTGCTCCCGTCGTTGGCGGCCGTAGGTAGAGCCGTAGGTAGAGCCATTGGTAGGGGGGTAGGACCTCCGCAGGAGACCATAGTGCTTGCGCGCGCGAGGGTGAAATTTTTCAGTGTCGTCATCATCGCCGAGGAGAGATGGGCCGTGCGGCTGTTGCGAGATTGACTGAAAAAAAAAAAAAAAATCCACCAAGGCCTATCATTTGATCTTATCAGGAGGAGATAGAGATCGATAGAAAGAAGATGGCTGATCACGTACCGGCATGGAAAAGACTTGGGCTCAAGGTCAAAGAGACGGTTGCCAAGGACCCCCTGACGGGGAATGTCAGCGGTTCAGCGGTGCCGGTGAGTTCTCTGGTGGTCAATCAGAAGAAGCGCAAATCAGACGATAAGGACGCGGATGCGGAGGAGGACGGCTCGGGCAAGCCGGCCAAGCCGCCAAAGCGAAAGAAGCTGCCCAAGAATGAGCGTCCACCGCCTCCAGAGAGCGATCAGTTGGCGTACCTGAGGCAGTACCACGAGGACCGAACCAACTGGAAGTTCTCCAAGCAGAAGCAGAACTGGATCCTCAAGCATTTGTATAGCATTGACGGGTCCAAGTATGAGGCTGCATTGATGTCCTATGTCCAAGGTCTCCAGGGGGACGGGCCCCGTAACAGAATTGTCCAAGAGGCCCGGGAGGTTGTTACCAAGTGGAACGACTTTATGAAGGAGCCAGAGGAGAAGCCTGAGGAGAAGCCTGAGGATAAGCCGCAGGACGAGAGCAACGATGACAAGGATGAAAAGGAAGAGGAGGCTGGAGAGAAAGAGAAGAAGAAGCCCAAGAAGCAATTGAGCAAGCAGGAGCAATTGAAGAACGCCCCGCCGGAAGAAGATCAAGCAAAGCGAGCCCGTGAAATCATCAAGGTTCTGACCGGTGAACAGGTGGGGCTCGAGTTGGTGGATGAATTCGCCAACGCGGACACTACGACTACTAACCCTACGACTGATGTAAAGCCTACTGACAGTAGCGCCGACGCGTCTACCGAAAAGTCTACGGACGATGAAAAGGACGAGGACGAGGAGACGATTGAGAAGGACAAGAAGGAAAAGAAGGAAAAGAGAGAGAAGAAGGAAAAGAAGGAAAAGAAAGAGAAGGATACGAAGGAAAAGAAAGAGAAGGAAAAGGAAAAGAAAGAGAAGGATACGAAGGAAAAGAAGGAAAAGAAAGAGAAGAAAGAGAAGAAGGAAAAGAAAGAGAAAGAGAAGAAGGAAAAGAAAGATAAAAAGGATAAAAAGGAAAAGGATATATCATAGGTAATGTTGTATGGCCGCGTACACCTCATGTCCACCCAAACCACAATTTAATCTAATCTCATAATGAACATTTTATTTCTGGTTAAGATGAAATGGTTTCCATTTAATGCTTCTCGTGCTTCTTCTGGAGGATAGCAAGTCGGTTTCGTGGGTCGTTGATGAACTCCTCGGTCATGGCCTGGGCATCAGCACCCTGCTTGATGGCATAAAGGGTGACAAGACCTTTTACTCAGTTAGCCCACCCACCTACTCCACCAATCTCCCCAACCGGTCTCTTTAGTTACTTACCACCAATGGCGAATGGCCAGTAGGTCTTCACTGTACATATCAGTTAGCTTCCTGCTCCCAATAAAATATGGCTAGTCCAATCCACACGTACACAATGGGAACTTGTATCGGGCAAAAGTATCGAATCGGAACATCTTTGGCAGTTTCTATCCAAGGTGGTTTGAGCTGTCGTCGAAAATTTCAACCTTCGGTTGGCCCCCAGGCCTCCTCCCAACCAGCCCGGGTGCGGCCGGTGATTGGCGGGTTTGCCATCCCGGGCCGGGTAACCTTAACCGGGGGTATACCGGGACGGTATGCTAATATTGGCTATTCGCGCTTACGCCTTGGCCAGAGCCAGTCAAAGTACCCTGAGGTGGATTTGCACGATCGAGTAGACAGATATATAGGTAATTTAGTGCTACAATTGGCCGGGCTGGGCGGCTATCGTTGTTGGTTCAAACTAACCTCCTCGATTTGTGCTTCACTTACCCTCGCCACCAAAGTCCCAACGACAACCCATTAACGCTAGGTACAAAGATTACAAATAGTGAATTGTGAGATATGCATCAAGTTAAATAGCCGATAGTCATACATTACATATTCTTCTGGGTTCGCTCGATGTCAACGTAGAACTTGTCCCACGCAGGGATCTCCTTATCGTTCATCAATGGCAGCTGCGTAGAGCCATTGACATGCTCAGTCGGGTCGGAAATCGTAGGTGCCTTCCGGATATGCTCGTTAATCTCCTTGGCAGTTCTCACCACGCTTCGAATGACCTCGCCCTGCTTCTCAACCTCCTGCTTGACTGCGTTATCCTTGAGGGTAACGTTCAGCAGCGCCGAAAGCATCTGGATCAGCTCAATAATACCGCCCTGGCTCTCGCCACTATAGCTCTCGGCCCGCGTAATGAGCATAGGGTTCGTCTGAGCAAGTCGACCAACGATAGACAAGCACATCGTCTTGATATCGTGGTCGTCCTGCAGACCCGCCAACACCCGTCGATACAGGTCGTTCCCGGAGATGACTCGGTCCAATTGGCTGGGGTTGAGACTCACCGCTAGAGTGTACACAAGCTCGTACGCCGTCTTTCGCAGTTCCAATCCATCGTCAACCTTGTGCTTGAACGGACCAATTTGGACCTCTCGGATGAGCGATGCGTCGGGGATGGTGGCGTTGTACAGGGGCTGCATGAGGTGTGGCAAGTGCGGCACAAACTCTTGCGGCTTGTTTGGAACGCCAATAACAACAATAGAGTACACCATCTGCTGCACCTTAATGTTCGTGTCGTTATCGCTGACCAGGCGCATGAGCGCGTTGACCAATGGCTCCAACCGCGACGTCTCCACATCCTTGCTACCAACCATGTGCTTGATAACACTCAGGCCAATGAGCCGCAGGGTGTAGTCGCCGCTAGTAAGCAACTTCTCCAGCTGGGCATCAAGGTAGCTGCTCTCCACCAAGACACCCAATCGCCCCGCGCATTCGCTGATGATGGACAGGAATCGCTCCCGCTCTTCTTCAGCCTCTCCCGAGCCAGTGTTGGTGGCGCTTCGCTGGGCTTGGAGCTGAATGAGACCGGTCAAGGCAACATCCCACTTGAACTCCTGTCGAGCAGCAATATTCTCCTCGCCAATGGGGCTGGTGACAATTGCTTCCCGCAGCGCAGTGAGCAAAATCTCTCCGTCAGCGTTGCTCAGAGGCTGGCCTAGACTCTCTACGAGGTGGCCAAACATGTCAGGCCGGCCACATGCAATGACACCAGCGGTCTGAGCCGCCACTAGACGGGTGCTGTGGTCTGCTTCTGGATTACCCACCTGGGCCACAGAAGTGAAGAGTCGCTTCCACAGGTCCACGGTAATCCAGTTGCTGTTGATTCGCCCCGCATTGCCCACGACCATGAGGTTTCGCTTGATGACCTTGGCGTCCGTAAGCGGGCTCTGGGGCTGCGCAACCTCCTGGAACAGAGCCTCAAGCTTGGCCGTGTTGTGCGCCAACAGAGCGCCAATGACCTTGGCGAGAGCAGGCTCGTTGGCACCACCGGGGGCGACCCCGGACATGAGTGGATCGTACATGGCGGTGTAAGGGTCAACGGCCTTGCTGTTGGACACAATGGCCGAAGTAAGCTTGACCAACACGTCCTGGACCTGGCCAAACTCTACAGAGATCCCCTGCTTAACCACCGACACTACGAAAGCACAGAGCTTGTTGGAGATGTTGGAGGAAGACGCATCAATGGCGTCCGCGCCACCCGTTCGCGAATAGAGCACGGTAATGGCCTCGAGCGCCAAAGAGAGCGAAGTGGAGTCCATAGAGTCAGCTCCATTGGTGGTGGTAGAAGACTCGGCCAGGGATCGAACGAGTTCAACTAACGCAGTGGCAGTCTCGACAATCTCGTCGGCACTGGTGACCGGCTCGAGAGACTGCACCGAGACGACTCGGGTGATGGTAGTCAGAGTCGACACCCGCAGGGATCGAGACGACATTCGCAGCAGCGGAGTCAGCTTGGCCAGAACCTTGCCATCCCACTCCGGATCCGGCTTATTGGCAATCTTGTCAAGACCAATGATGGCGGCATGACGGAGGAACATTTCAATGGCGGAAATGGCCGCGAGACGCAGCAGCTCGTTGGAAATGAGCCCCAGCAGCACGTCAGCACCCCCACTGTTAGCCTCCAACAGGGGCAGAATTCTGCCCAGGCCAATAATGGCCTTCTCCCGGGTCTCCGAGTCGAGCTGAGCGGACATGGCCCGGTCCTGGAGACACTTTTCGAGCGGAGCGAGCGAGAACCCACTGTGCTGCTTGGACACAGAGATCATGTCCACCAGCTCGTTGGAAACATCCAACGCCAGACCGATAACCTTGTACTGGACATTCTCCTGGGAGATGGTGGCGACAATAAGGTCTACCAGGGACGGAACATAGGCAGCGACAACCTCAAACGGATGGTTTCTCAGCATGACCGAGATGATGCGCAGAATATCGTCACTCTGCTGCAGTTGCTGTGGCGTATCCCGCTTCTTGGTCAGAATGAGCAGCAGCTGGACCACCCGGTCAAAGTACTCTTCAATCTCATGGCCCAGAGAGGCGACCAGGTTGTACAGCACCCCATTGAAAAGGGACCGAGCCACGTTGGCCGCATCGGAAGAGGCATTGGAGATTCGCGACACCTCCTTGGTGGTGATGAACACAAGCTTTCGCACCACCGAGGCCAACTGGGCACGGGGATCCTCGTCTTGAGTCTCTCCGTCTTCAGAATGGGCCTGATGGTGGGCCTTGAGCTTGTAGTACTCTCCATCGAGGCTCGCGGCAGAGATAAAGGCGGCCATGGTGTTGATCGCGTCAATCCGCACCGAAGTTTCTCGCTCGCTCGAGACCCGTTTGAGCACCGGGACAAGAAGCGCGCTATACACAGTGGGCAGCCGCCGCGGCATGCTCCGCACAATCGACGACGTAAGCTTACACGCCATCCGTCGCAGCTTCCAGTTCTGGTCCCCATCGTCGGAGAACATGTCCTCTGCGTCGTAATCGTCAAACTCGTCGCCAAAGTCCACGTCACTCCCCGCGTCATTCTCCATCGACTCGGCCATCTCCACGTCGTCATCGGCGGCGTCGAGCTTGCTAAAGTCTTCCTCTTCCTCCTCCTCTTCGTCCCCAATATCATTGTAGTTCGGGTCGTAGGAGATGAACGTCATGATCACCTCAATCAGGTCACCAATATAACTCTCCGAAGCAGACCCCAGCGCCACAAACGCATCCAGGGTCGACATGGTCACCTGCCGGGTCTCCAAAAGCGCCTCATCTTCCTCCTCCTCCTCGTCGTACTCCGCCTTGGCCCTGGCCAATTGGAGACACTCTACGACCCGACCAAACATGGTCGGCAAATACGACTTGAACCGCACCGGGTCCGCCTTGGCTAGGGTCCCCGCCAGCAGTACAAAGGTCTGGACGCCCGCCGGAGCCTGGGACCCGCTCTCATCCAGCTGTTTCGACACAAACTGGATCAGATTGTTGAATCTCGGGGTCGACAAGTGCCGCGCCAGCTCCCCCAACGCCGCTACAGCCCGCTTACGTACAATTCCCTTGGCCGCAGTGATGATCTTGGTAAGATACCCTTCAATCAGCTCAATTTCACCCGGCGGCAAAATACCCCCGTACCGACTCAAATAATCAATGATAATATCCATCGAGTCAATGTTCCAATTGGTTTCCCGCTGGAAAAGCGGATGCAATCCCTTGGCCAGAATCCGCGCCGTGGAATTGTGAATCGGAGCCTTGTCCACCACGGTCCGGAGCGCCATGTACGTGATGGAGAGCGTATCCTCCACCTTATTGGACGGCGGATCGCTCGCGCGCTTGTACAATGCCTGTACCAGCGACTCTACGTGGTCGTCGTGGACGACCGTCATGAGGGGTTGGAGGCTGCAGATTAGCTCAATTCGGCCCATACACCTAATTGCTTACCATTTAACCGCCTGGCTCTGCACGTCCGTCACGTCGTCGTCGAGCTTCTTGAGAATCGCCTCGATAATGTGCATCACCAGCCCCGGGTCGGCAAAAAGCGTCCGGTGGTTCTCCGGCTTGGACACGAGCGCCGAAATGTCGCTGAACGCCATGAACCGGTGGTCCCCATCCGTCGAGTGGATCTGGTCCAAGTAACTGTTGACGCTGTACGTCACGCTAGTCGCTTGCTGTGCCATGTCGTCAATCCTTCTCTGTCCGTTGATCAGAGTGTCGCTTCCAGGTGGAGGGGTGGCCGATGGGACCGTCACGCGTCACTCCATGTCGCCTCGCTGCTTACTCATCGCTGAATAATGCTTTCCTCGACTTGCGGGGGTCTGGGGGCAGAGCCCCCGCTACGGGAGCTCGAGGGCTGGCCCTCGAATACACCACGAGCAATTGTACTGGGGGACCAGTCCCCCAGACCCCCTGTAGCAGGGGCTATGCCCCTAGAACCCCAATTGAACGGGGGTCTGGGGGCAGAGCCCCCGCTACGGGAGCTCGAGGGCTGGCCCTCGAATACACCGCGAGCAATTGTACTGGGGGACCAGTCCCCCAGACCCCCTGTAGCAGGGGCTTCGCCCCTAGAACCCCAAGCAGTATCGTGGGGGCAGGCCCACGAG
>JAKTQL010002520.1:17251-41184 GCA_030558815.1 Blastobotrys malaysiensis
GTCGATAAATGCCCGGGGCGGTATATCTCACTCAAAGAGGGTCAATCAAACGATCCCGGCCAATCAAAAAGCTAAAAGAAACCGCCAAACTGCCAATTTCGCCGTGATTACCATCCACTGGTCGCCTTGGGGTGTACCCTTGCGCGTAACTCGGACGTTGCGTACTTGCGTGGGCCTTCTATACCAGGGCCCGACTAGATGCTCGCTTTTCCCACTCCAAAATGACCAAAAGACCAGGATGGATGACGAAGGAGGGATTTGGGGCAATATAACACAAGGTGCGAAAAAAACCCAATTTCGGAGCGTCTCCCAATTAAAATCCAGTCGACCCCGGAGCACCGTCGCGGCACATTAAATGGCCTCCCAGGAAAAAAAAACTTGATTATGTGGGTGTGGGTGCTGGTGTAATATGTTTCAGTGGGAAATGCTGCTCTGACCATGGTGGTGAGACACTGTGCAGTTGGGCGGCGGGCGCACGCGCGCGCGCGCGCGCGAGAGCGATGTCCAAGTTTATTTTGTTGCCTACTTGTGGTACTAGCGGTTGATACTGGTCGTTACGCTCTTCGCTCGTCGCTTGTGGACCTTCGTGGACCTTCGTGGACCCTCGCTGACGCTCGTCGATATCTCCTATATCGTGACATCGGCTATCGTATTGGCAATAGTTGAAAGTTGGCGGCTTGCGGGCGCGGAGGCCGTTGTCTACAAGACAAAAAATTTTTATTAAAAATAAACTTAGACATTCCCTCGAGCGTCCTATGACCCGTACTACCCAATACAATGCTACTATGGCCGTTATGGAAATGTTACTGCACGCGAGTGGCGGCGCCCATCCGGGTATGCCTCCCGACCAAAAAAAGCCCTCAGCGCCCCTGGAACCTCCGTCAGCCGCCGCCCCGGAGCCCTCGAATAGCCGAACCACCCAGCAGGAACACAAGGCGTGGCCCCTTTATGGCGTAGTGTATTGTATTACGTACCCCAGATTGTTCGCTTCATTTCCTAGAATAAAGAGCCGTTTCTCAAATGACGTAGATTGCAAAGCGAAGCGCAACGTCACATGCAACAACTCCGGGGTCACCCCCAGGTATATCCGGCCGGACCGCTCGCGCAAACCCCAGAATAGGGCTTAGCCGTGTCTTGATTATGCATGGGATATGCACCCGATCAACGATACCGCTGCGCGCTGATTGGCCGCAACTCGAGATTTCATTGCGCCGCGCGCAATGTGGCGCTTTGTATTAAGGGATGAGACACCTTGCTCTCCCCAACAGACTCGTACTCGGGTGGAAAACTGCCAAAGCAACTGCGAATTGGACAATTGGTGTTGAATGGCGGTGGTTAATCGTGGTTAATCGTGGCTGGCGCTTTAGGTATGGCTCGGGGTGATATTGCCTCGAGTTGCCTCCTTATTATTTGTTGGGCATGTTGAAATGCACTCACCGCGAAAACCGTTTTTGGTGATGTCCCAACGCTGGCGATCCGCCCCCTGGTCTGGTATGTGCATGCAGTCTACACATTACGCAACCTCCGTCTGAGATGCTTATTCTGTAGCACAGCGTATGTATAGCGTCCTCATCGTTATACCGTACATGTACTGTACGTAGTACGAGTATGTAGAAAGGCATGTAGCTCTGGCCTAGACTGATGATCAGTGAAGCGTTCCTAACGCTGCTGATCCCGTATACAGGAGATACTGCAAATCTTACTAATTTACAGTAATCAACAACCCGTCATTGAACGCAATTGCGTTGATTGAACGCCCTCGATTGCGTTGATTGAATATCGCCCAGTTGTCCAATGTAGTTTTGTAATTAATATAGTTATGTAATCATGCGCCCGCGTACAATCGACTGAAATAATGCCCACTAATTAACACCACTCGCTCGCGCGAGGGTTTAAATTCGTCTCATCAAACGCAAATTTTCTCTTCTTTACCGTATATCGACATTTTAGACAAACTGTTATTATGGAGCCAGAGCTACACCAATTGCACAATACTGTGCCTCGCCTCACTTATGGCTGTTCTAGTCTCGAGGCTTGGCATGGGTGCAATTGTGACGCTTTGGTATAATACCTACTATAAGGCAGTGATTCAAAATGTCAAGATCAATGGTTTGGCTTTTTAAGAACTCGGCTGGAGTTTTTACAAGGATTGTCGAGTGTCAGAGAGGCCACATATTTCATTAAACCCAAAATTTAATAAATTCAATAAAATTTAATAATATGATTAAAAATTTAATAAAATCAATAAATAATCGTTTACTACCGTTCGAGTTACAATAGCAAACATGAAAGTTCTAGGCTGTTTGGTACCGGCGTTGGTCGTCGCCGCTAGCTCTACCAAGAGTTCTAAAAGCTCATCGCCGTCGTCCAATACGACAATTGACACTAGGAGCCTGGTCTATGAAACTACGAATGACGTTCTAGGCGTGCTGATCCAGGCGACCACCCAGTCAAAGGAAGACAATACTACCCAGGCCAATGTGGCTGACAGCTTTGTCTGTCCAATCGCCAAGACGATGGCCCAAGGGCTCAAGCTCGGCAAGGCTCAAACTGGTAGCAAGGATAGCCTCGACCGAATGCTGGCCAGAGCCCGCAATTTCAACCAGTTGGCCTCTGCTAATAAAATTGACAATTGCCCCGGAATTCAACAGTTTGGCGACAGCGCCGCGGCGCTGGACTCAAACTCTGCGTCCAAGACGGAATCTGTAGAGTCGAAAAGCTCAGACAATGGCCGTAAAACTGAATCACCTTCGGCTCAAGAGTCGAAAAGCTCAGACAGTGGTAAACCTGGCAAGACCACACGTGCCAAATCCACTAAAGAATCTGGCCGTAAACCAAGCGAGACTAAGAATTCCAAGTCACCAGTGTCTAGCCAAGCCTCTAATCCCCCGGCCGCTTCGCCAAAAGACCAAGGCCAGGGGTACGATGGCTCGGCGACTAGCCCGAAACAATCTCGCTCCATGGTCACCGTTTACAAAACTACCCGCCCACCAGGTCACACTGTTACCGCTACCAAACACGTCAAACGAGCCTACAAGGATGACCGCACAATTGACATTTTAACCAACTCCATCTCTCAAGTGCTTCAAATTGTCACCGACAATGGCTGGCAGGTGACGCAAGTGGACCAAAAGTACCTCTGCCCCCTAATCGCCAACTCTGCAAACGCGACAAGATTTGTCAATGAGCGGCTCAAGAAACTCAAAAAGTCCGAGGGCGCAGGCGCTCTTTCTGACCCCAATTCTCCAATCCACCGCCATGCCCAAACTCTCGCCAATGCCGGATACAGCATTGTCACAATCCACACTACCAAAAACTACACGTGCGACGGAATTGAGGATATGAAAATGCAGCTGGATGACCTCCAGGACTATGCTGCCATCATGTCCATTTCTAACCCCATGAGCGCCACTGGCGAGTCCACCGATGGAGTGGAGACTGGTGCAAGCGCAGACGTTGCTCCGCAGACATTTGCCAGCACGGCTGCTTGCCTCTTTGCTCTACTGCTCTGTCTCCTTACTGTAATCCTCGCCTAATTCGTAATTTTGTTAATTAAATATTCCAAATCTATACCTATTGGCAATATATCCCTTATATTTTTTATTCCTTCAAGTGACGCATTACTGGCCGCCCATTGATTACCGTTTGGACCAGCCATGCCCGGTTGTAGCTAGCCTGGTTATCGTCCGTAGGATCAAACTCAATCTCAATCGTCTCATCATCTTGATATGGATCAATGTCCGCTTCCTTGGCGCCTAGCGCCTTTAACAGGAAAACTAGCACTTTAAACTTATCGTCCCGCTTACCCTTGACATTGTAGCAAAACCTCTCGAGTGGTCGGGTACGAGCTGCCAACTGGGCTTCAAGAGTCGCGCCAGACAGGAACAAGTTCTCAAACCTCGTAGTGTTATGCGACCGCTCGGCTTTTAGCTGTTCGCTGCGACCGGCCGACAAACAGTATGACTGCCATGGAAGTAGGGCCCCTTCAGCAATACAATCAAGAATGAATTGCGTCGCAAGGCACGGCCACCCCAGCGCCAGGGCTTCGAGATACTTTGACGTCCGCCGCGGAACATTGGCTATAGTCGCTGCTAGCTTAAATGACCCAAAGGGTCCGTCCATCGTGCCACGGCTCAACTCGTCAAACACAATCGCTTCCGAAAGGCCGCTGTTAAGAACAGTGCCTCCGTTTTCTTGGATCATGCGTACCAAAGCGCCTTGATCAAACTTGGGCCCCTTGCTGTCAATGGTGACCGAGAATAGGCACTTGGAAAAGATGCGGCTATCCATTTTAACAACCGGCTGAGTACTGAAATTGTCGTACATCGTAGTAGACGCGGTGATCAAACTGCTCTGTTGCTGGAGAGATTTCGTTGCAGCCTTCCGTCGAGGCGACCCCGTACTAAACAGATTCGCAGAATGTATAGTAGTCGTCTGGTGCTTACTCAGGTAATCCTTCCACATTCGAGAAGTCATATAAAGCTTGTTAAGTGGTACGGTCCGCGGAGGGCCCTTTTTGCTAGATATAATCACGCAGTTATACCCATCAATGGTAGCAAACCGACCAGCAATGTGAGCCTGGTGGATCAACTCCCGCACATAGTATATGCTCTTCTTGTCGTCTTCAGCTTTTATCGGGTCCCCCGGCCTCAAATCAAGAGGATACATACTGACCCCTTTATCGACTTCTCCTTCCCCATCATCGCCAAACAACAGGACAAGTTTTACCCCTTTGGAGCCCAACACCTGGGCCGGATACACCTTTTCCTGCCAGGGAACCCAGAAAAAGGTATTCTTATTCGGAGTCCGTGGTTTTGACGGCTTCTTGTGTGATGAGGGAGTCAATGGAGATGACGGGACAGTGATTTCAGCAACAGGCGGTGGTGCAACTTGGGCCTCTTTTTGCGGCACAGGAGTCACCTCTTCCTCGACCGGACTCACTACTCGTTTACGGCGCCGTTTAGCCGACCTACCCGTAGACGTATCCTCCAAAATAATTCCAAATGGAGAAGAGTTACCAATCTCAGTGCGCCCAGGGGCGATAAACAGCTCCCCAGCAACCCGTTTGGACCCACCACTCTTGTCTCCGTCATTCTGAGACGGAGCAAAATCTTCGTCCCGAGCATCGTCATTATCCTCATTATCATTGTCGTCATCATCATTATCGCTGTCTTCATAGTCGTCATAATTAGTCGTGTCAATAACATCATTATCGTCAGTGTCCATTCCATCCATTTGCATATCTTCAGAAACGTTTCCGTCATCGTCAGGCTCAATGCCTTCGCTCGATTGAACACTCATCCTAACATCACCCCTCATAGAAACATTAGTATTCGCCTTTTCGTGTGCTGTTGGGGTCTCGGCAACCTGGATGGTCGCACTTTTGGCCGCTTGAGTGTGAACTTCACCAGCATTGAGCCGATTACTTTTGGGTTCTCCCTGGTTCCCATTGGCGTTCTCTTGGCTCGAATCGGACCCATTATAGGTATGGAACCGCTTTACCGGCTGGGTATCGTTATAGTACTCTTCGCCAAGATCCATAATCCGCATCCGCTTCTGCGTTCCAGTACCCTCTACTCCAACCGGAGGACGCATTGGGGTCTCAATGTCCGTCAACCGCGAACTTGGAAGATCTTCCAAGATCCCCGGCTTGTGGTTCGGCGTTCCTTCCAGCCTCTGGACCGGCTGAGTAGCGGCCTGGTCCTGGGACACTTCTATCCGCTGGACCGCTTGAGTATCTCCTGGCAAATCCTGGGAGACTTCACCACTCACTTGGGTATCGTGCGGCTGGGAAGGGTCGTTAAATCGCTGTACTGGTTGAGTCTCATCGTCTCTCCGGTAATTGTTCGACGAAGATGGCTGGCTATCTGGAACCACGCTATTACTATGGTCATCTGGCTGTGTATTCTGTATAATCGTCACCTCTTCTTGGACCTCTCTTCTCCGGAGTCGCCGTCGTTCCCGGATCAAATTATCCGCCTGGGAAACCGCGTACGGTAACGCGTCAAAATGCCCCGTTGGAGGGTCCTCCTCGTCGTTATTGCTGATAACCCTCTTGAGATTGTGGCTTGGGGCGCGACGTACCTGGAGTTCTCGGGTCCCCCGCGCTTTGGCGGTCTCCAGAGTTTGATCGTGATCAACATACTCCGGCTGAATGTTCCGCATCATGTTCGCCACAGAGTCGTCATTCGACGACGACACACCAGTATCTTTCTGAGTCGGGGAGTAAATCTCTCCGGCCTCACTGCCATGGTCAGCTATCGGCGACGAAGACTGAGGGAAGCCTATCGACTGCGGTGTGCTATCTATCCTGACCCGCTATACCCTAGTTAGTGAAAATTCGAGACAATATGAGTTAACTTACCGCTTCCCTAGCCATTTCGCATCATCCAGGACAATATTAAATCGGTATTCAAAGAGTACTGGTAGTTCCGTAGAATCTTTGGACACGAGGGTCCTCGAACGCGTAAATTGGGTGATGCCTGTTTCGCGCGCCCACGCCTTAATTCAGCGCCGCATGCGGCTCATTAGAGAGAAGGAAGTGATCTGTTTATTACGCTAGCTTCTCTTATGTTCGTATAGTGTGGTTTGTGTTGTCAAGCATATCGCGCACTAGCAACGGTTGAAGAGAACTCCTATTACCCATAGGACCAAGGCTCATTATCAGCTATACGGGTTGACTGTTTATGGCTTACTTTAGCAGGGTATTCAGTGCTGTATGGGTTTTACCTCCACTGGGGGTTTTCGAGTGAGGACTAACCGAGGCATGCAAAAAGCTTGACTCATCTACATGATATGCCACCCAGCGAAGCGCGACCTGATACCACATTGATACACGTCGCTCTTCGAGGTTCCACATTGGCGCAAATTCACTACGAAGAGCCGCAAGTCCATAGTGTTATAAGCGTCATGATAACAAAATCAACAATATTATTAGTGCTGTCCGCAGAATTAGAAATGCTACCATGGTATTATACCGGTAAGCATAAATACCCTAAAATCCAAACTTTTTTAGTTCTTTCACACTATCTCTCTCGTTGATATTGTTCTCCCCAGGCGTCCTTGGTGAAGACATTCTTTTTTCTATAAGCGAAGGTAGAGGAACTTGTTCAGAAAGCAAAGAAAATGGTACGAATTTATACGTAGATACGGAATTGATAGACTCACGAGCAAACTGGTATTTTAACTACTGATATGTCGTCCTCCGAGGTCGCATGTTGGTGGAGACTCATTACGAAGAGTCGCAATTCCTTCTCTCTCCATAGGGTCATTCGGGTGTGCCGAACCAAATCAGCAATGATGCGGGAACTATGGCCAGCGTTATCAAGAACGTAAAAAATGCAAATTGCATTAAATCCATATTCTGTGCTCTTAGTGATTTCACCCTATCACTCTCGTTAACATTGTTCTCCCCAGGTGTCCTTAGCGAAGTCATTGTTTTCGCCTATAAGCGGAGTTGGAGGAAATTGTTCAGAATGCAAAGAAAATGGTACAAATTTATGGCGTAGATACCGAATTTATAAACTCATGAGCTAATTGGTGTTTAAACATGTCGTCCTCCGAGGTTCCGTGCTGATTCAAACTCATTGCGAAAAGCCGCAGTCGAATAATTATAGGGCTATAAGCATCATGACAACAAAAAGACAATAATATCTCGAGAAGGTTAGAAATAGCATCATAAAAACGAAAAGCTAAATTTCAATTCTTTTTCTTTTAGTGCTTGCACAGGCTTACTCTTATACTCGTTCATTGAGCAAATTAGCCACGCCCCGTCCTCTCGAAGATTGTTATCTTTGAAGTTTGTGTATATTTAGAATAATCAGGTCTCACCATAGGCAATGTAATAATAATCTTCGATTAGAGTCCATTGCCTAGGGCGAAGGAGGACTAAATCTATATATACTTACTTTCTCTATAATAGAATAATAATAATTCAAATGGGAGCAGACGGGGTCGATTTCCTCAGCAAATGTTGCTGATAGCCCGAGGGAAAACCTCCTTAACACCGAAGCTTATATGCTCTCTTAATGCTACTAATATTACTTTAATACCTGGTACTGTATATAACACCTGTGCCTATCAGTCCCTTTGCCTAGTCTATTCATCTTTTTCTATACACCTTTCTCAACAATACCCCTATGCAGATATATTTACAGGATTCTGAAATAATGAGCTCAGGGAAACCGCCTATGGATAACGAGGATGATATTGTGCGTAGTCTAGAGGGAAAAAATAGGTGTTTGCGTCTGAGCTTGGTATGCATGGGAGCTTCAATCTGTGTGTCATGCTGGTTAGTGTATCAGATGTTAGACTAGCGAGGCCAGCTAGGATATATTTCAATCGAAAACGGACCGAGTCAGATGGGTTGGCGTACAGCATTCAAGCAGAGAGAAGACACGTAGCCGCCCGAGTTCAAACTCTTAAGTATTTGATTCGACATCACCTTTAACCCTCATTTGGACAGAACCGGCTGTACATAAAATGTGGAATATCAGCGACAGTTTTGAAGCCATCCGCCAGACAACTTGCGGCAACTCTTCACCAGTTCTGTTCGCTCCATTATGGGATACGGATATGAATTATGGAAGTACTTATTGGAAATACTTATTGGAAATACTTATTGGAAATACTTATTTGGGCCAAATACGGATTACAAGGAATTCAAGGCCCGCGTATACACTGCATCTCGGGCATTGTCCAGTATATACCGTAGTGATTACATGCGCACATCGAGTTATATATACGGCGGCCAACAATCACATACGTTGGATTCTGCAAATGTTCAACAAGGAACTTTGTGTACAGTTAGAGAGCCTCGCGCTACTTGTTTTGTGGACGCAATTGGACCTTGAACTAGTGCCCATGGGACCAGGCCGTAGGACTCGATCGGAAGGTTACCGTCGTCGCTAGTCTCCGAGGCTAGCTGTAGAAAGAGTATGGAATACTGCCGTCCTACTGGAAGATTTATACTCAGGATCTGGCAGTTGATGATGCCCGTTAAGGGCTTAAGGACACATTCCGAAGTAAGATTCGCACACGTTGTGGGGATACGTAGTAGCTTGTATCACTTGAACTGGGGCCATATCTAATCGTGCCACGTAGTGCGCAATTGCATTCTAGTCTAGGCTAGGTTCTGCGCTCGTGGGCCATCTACCTTGATGTTCTGTTCGATCGAACTAAAAGGTGTCATGTCGGACAATCAGGCCAACGTGACGTTGGAACTCAATCAGCTCTAAGTGACCTAAGCCAGGGACTATATGAATTGGTATACCAAATTTTGTTTCTTAGGAGCACGATACAGATGGTCGCAGCCGATACCTCAATGTCAGTGTGTCCCTGAAAGGCACGAAGCGTAACAGGTTCAATCGGTATTCGCGGAAGCCGCTCCACAACGTCCTCTCTCATACAGCTCTTGTCTGCACCTAGACCTAGGACCCCCATAGGCGAACGCAACTCGTGAGTCGCACACCTGCAAAATGTACAAGCGCAAGTGGACGAGGTCCTCAGGTTTGACTCTTGTCATTCAAAAGCCCTACTCACGGACTGTCCAGCAATGACCCTTGTTCTATCGCTGGAGCTGAACTGGCAGGTACGATGCTCGGTGCCCTAATCTTGTTATTATCTAAATCAGAAAGGTCAGTACTGGAACCTTCCAGGGTACACCTCATCCTACATTTGGTAATGACAGATCTGGAAAAATATTGCTATTATTATATCAACTTAACCTGATATATAACTCTCGTCAACCAGAAAATCTTACAAATCTTTGTAGTTCTCATTATGCAACTCGTCAAACCGATATGGCTCTCTGTCATTCGTGTTATCGATCGATGAAACTATTGCATCCTGAACATTTCGCACGGAAATACAAACCATGGTCATACTGTCGCCAGCCCGTTCGCAAAGTATAGCACTAGCCTGATGAAGGTGGGTCCCATAAGAAAATTGCAACGTGTGGCCATCTATTACGTTGTTATCCTCTGCGTGAGTTGCTGATCCTGCATGAGCCCTGGTTGAGTTTTGCTCCAGCAAAGCTCTGTCATCTGGCTCTAGTGTACAAACCGAGTCCAGTCCTGGAAACATTTGATTGAAAACTGCATGGCCACTGAAAATGACACCAATAGACAACGCCGAAAATGCGGATCCGGGTGTCGGCTCTCTTTTCCCGAAGACAGCTCCACAAGTCGACACCATCAAATGCGTTAGAATTGCCTCTAATTCAACAATTGTGAACTGGACCAAGTCTCGACCGAGGCGCAGATAATTGAGTTCCAAGGAAGCTGCTGCCATGTCTAGTGCCACCAAAGCAACAAGTACACAAGTAATAAACCGCATTTGAAATCGAATTGCTCAGATGAAATCACCTTTATCTTGACCTGTTTTCCTCTGAAAAGGTCAATCCTATGAAGGAGTACAGACGGGGAAGGTAAAAGTGGGGAATAAGCGAGCTTTTATAAATATATCTCAAATGGGGGTTGCAAACGACATGTCGCGATTACCAGAAATGCAGCTCATACGGCTAAAAGGTGCATTCATGCTAGGGCCAAATACCTTGTACCATTAACGTGTAAACTAGTAATATGTTAGAATAGAAATATATCAATACATTGCTATACTCACAGTCGAATACTTGACTAGATGATGAATACCTAAGGTAGCTCATACTATGCATTATACTAGCACATACTCCCCTCTGAAGATTTACCTCGAAGATAACCCACTAGACATTACCTTTTCCATATCGAAATGTCCACAACAAGCATTTTTAGGTCTACCTGCTACCTAGCCAGGGAGGTTTCCAAATACAAGATGCCAAGTAGTCCGGGGTTTAACCACCAATACCGCGACACCACTTGAAACACCTCAGTATTCAAGGCAATTGAAGGAGCAACAGTTGTCTTTAGCTGCGGTCCGCTTATTGCGTTAGGAACTTCGACCCATTTGCTTCTATATCGATGTTGTATAAAGTTCACTAGCGCACACCATATTGTACAAAATCTCAAATTGCCCAAAGGTCATTTGTCGAATACTGAATAGTAGAAATCGAAAAAATTAGTTCATAAAATATCTACATTAAGCTGGATGGGAGATGTATATAAATATTTAATCAAAGAAGTCTGTGCTTGTAGCAGTAGGCGTTTTCGCCCCGTCATCATCATCATCATAATCACCGGTTAACCGATCACTGTCAGCACCCTTCTCCTCCTCCTCAAGTATGTCATAATCCTTGGCCAGCTCGCCATACAGCAGCTTTGGGATTCTTTCAAAATGCCGCGGTGGGTCAATAGCCCGAAGCTCCACTATACGGGTCATTAAATCGGCCATGCAATTGCACGCATCCATTAGCTCCTGCTCCTCTACCCCAATCGCCTCAAACCACCGCTGGTCTGTTTTTGGATCTCGCGGCAATCGATCCATGGATCGATATTGGCCCCAGTACAACGCGGCCGCCGCAATGGTTTTGAGGTCGTAAAACAGACAGAGCGGGGTATACGCCGAGTCAACCAAAAATCGCCACGAGTACTGACAAGTCTTAATGCAGCTGGACGATAAATCCCACCGCTTGACGAGTGAGTGGAGAACATCTACTGGAGACTCAATCGAATAGTCAAAGCAGAGCACCCTAAGAAGCAGAACCTCATTGTTAACAAGCACGCTGCGCCACTTTTGGAATTCCAACGACTGCTCGTCCGCTTCTAGAGTGTTATCTTTTCGAGCCACGCGACAGCACCATTTGGTCACGTCCCGCAGCTTTCGATGCGTCTCCTCAACCTTGGTCGCGAGGAAACTCACGACTCCTGCGGTATTATATTGATGATGCTTGGTCAGAGACTCCCGCGCATAGAATCGATGCAAGAACAGAGTGGCAGTATATCTAGTAATGTGATTCAGCCTCAGGCCCTCGGCCATTTTGCTAATAAAATTTACTGCCTTGGCTCGAGCAATGAGCTCCTCATTCTTGGACATACCCGCCAGCACGGATGGAGTCTTGTCTAGGAACTCGCGGGGGAAGATCCAGGCATTTTTGGGGGCTGCATCAGAGCTATCATTGGTCTTTCGCCTCTTGGGCGTCGAGGCAACCATCGAGGGGTCTGATCGCTTTCGTTCCTCGATTTTGCTCCCGTGGGAATTATTCAAGTCGCCCGGTCCAGAGTGCCGTTTCGATTCAATATCGCTCATTTTTCCATCTCCTTCTCACCCAGGACTCATCTATACTTCGTGTGGTTCACGACACACTCGGTCGTGCCCTTTTTCACCAGTCGATATAAAAAGTTAATTACGTTGTTACATTTTGTTAAGTGTTTAAGACATGCATACATACGGCTGAACTACTCTTGCGCCGCACATTGGATACGAGAATTAACTACAGCGTTCAACCACCTCCAATGCAGTCACACGCTGGTTTTTACTAAAATATGGGGTCATTCGGAATATGCTTCCAAATGGCATTTGCCAGGACCCAAAATAAGAGTCTTCTGGATACCGGCATTGTTCACAGGCATCAAACCACTTGGTAAACGGGTAGTCCAGGGAGAAGCGGCAGTAGTTTCTCAGCATGTAAAGCTCTTCAACGGGGGTTTTTTTCTGCAAAATTCGCCGAACCAGGTGCTCATTGTTCCAAAAATCAACGAGTGAAGAGGATACTATTAGCCGTGGTGGGAGATAGGCGTCGTTAAGGTCCAAATACTTCTTCAAACACTCCCTCCTGTCGATTCCCCCCACCACCAAGGCGTACGGCCGGACAATCTTTGTAAGTGCAAAGGTAAACTCATGAGGAGTTCTCCAACATTCAACCGACTCCAGGCTTTGGAATGAATTGGTCGTCAAAAGCTGTATCTCGTCTTCAATGGCCTGTCGCAGTGGCTCTATTTCGGCCGGAGATCCAAAAAATTGAAACGTATCGACGTAAACAATCCTAGTCACATTGGGTATAGTAAGACATGCAACTGCCCTATGGGCACAACTCTTGACTACTAGCAGTTTTGCCCCTTCGGCCCGGAACCGTAGCCGCCGGTGGTATCCAAAAGGAGCGTCAATCAAGAGCTCTTCAATGCTCCGCGGCAAGGTGAAAAGTCCTGTACCAAACCTGCTTTCACAAGCCACCCCTACAGTTAACCGTTTGATAGTGGTAAACCAATCCATAGTGTTGAGTAGCTCACCGTGCCTCTTGCCCGCTATATGCTGCTCCTTGCTAAATGGAGGCTTAATGATAACGGTAGACTTGCCAATACCTATTTCGATCGATTCAGTGGGCCCAAGCATCTTCAGGATTTTACCCAAATTGTCGGCTTTGGGAAAGTCTTCAGGAAAACAGAGACCAATCTTGAGGGTACGAAATGATGAAAATAACTGTGCCACCTTCTTTACATCCGCAATGGTTCCTGCAATATATACCCATTTAATCTTGCCATGCCGGACAACTCTTTGTAGAGCTTCGAGGAGCCGATCACTTGGGGCAGAAATATGCACAGAAATGCTATGGGGGATTCGATAATAGCGCTCCAACATTTCAATCGCAGTGTCGTCATCTGAGACTGATGGGTCGAATTGAGGGTGATACATGTGAGGCAAGTCTTTACCTTGTAGTCGAGTTTTTAAAAGTTTAACCAGGCGCGAAGCTAGTTGGTGATTTGTAACACCCTCTTCCAGGAGCGAGTCTATCGCTTTGTACAAGTTGCGACTCTTTGGAGTTCTTATTACAGAATCAATTGAGTGCGCATACCTAACGCTCTTTTCGATAGAAAGATTGGTAAGAATGTGTGGCTGGCTATTCCTAAGATATACTTTGAGCGTCTGTCGCAGTGCGTCGTAGTATGTTCGTTTAGGTGGTACTTTTGCTTTTGTATTGGTCTCCACGGAGTTATTGTACAAACCATAGACCCATCGCAGGGTTGCTCGTACAACGGCTCTAAGAGATTTACATTCTTTGAGCTGTCGTCGCGGCAGAATACATCGGTGTTCATATCGAGAATAAGGAGATTGGCATTGTAATTTTTTCCATAATTCAGATACCACAATGTTGTTCAATCTTTTATTGACACAACGGATGTTCCAGACATGGGCATCGGTCGCAGTACGTCGACAGTCTTCACGAATATATTCAACCACAATTTGCCATATATCCACTGGGAGATCCATAATTGTTGACAGGACTTTGCAGTTTTCTATACCACCTATATATTGGTTTGAATAGAGTTGAGGCTGATAACTCTATTTTTAGTTTATCTTCAGCAGCGTGCAAACGAGTACGCACAGCAATTGCTATCCACGATCTTTATTTTTGTTAAAAATGATACAACGATTAGTAACAGAGTATGTACGCATGTTCCCCACTTGGTAGCTATAACAATTAGAGGCTCTTGATAACCTCGTCTCGGCCAAGGTTAAGGATCTTGGCTCGCGAGACATAATCGTCTCGGTTGATGTAGGCACCACACATTCGTCGCTGACCGTTGAAAGCCTTTCGACCGTGGAGAACACGCCAATTGTCAAAGATTAGACAAGTTCCTGGAACCAGCTTGGTGACGAATTCGTTCTCGAGCAGCAATTTCTTCCAAATTCGAATTGCCTTGTAGAACTTTACAACGTCCTCTGGGTCTTCCCAATAATCCATGCAAGATCGATCATCATTGTTCCACCGCACCTGGACAAGCTCGCCGGTAATGTCGTGGTGGGTGAAGATGGACTGCGGGACAGTTGGGGTAATGCAGACGGCTTCCTCACCAGCACTGTGGGCTGGGATTCGGACCTTGGAAAGGAATGCGTATTCCTCTGGGTACTGCTCCTTCATCAATTGGGCAGCCTTGAAACCGTCCGCGAGCATGGTCTCTCCACCCTCACCATTGTGAAGCAGTAGGTGGAACAGCTGGAGCCCCGGGGTATCACTCCAGTAAGTGCCGTCAGTGTGGCACTCGAGGTGGTAAGTAGTGTAAGCCAAGTCGTTCTTGGATAGATCAGAGGTGAAGTCCCAGAACCCGCCATAGTGGGTTGGTCGGATGTAGGCCAACCGTTCGGTAAGTTCCTCAGTAGCCTTTGGATCGACCGGGACGCCCGAGATGAAGCAAAACCCGTACTCGTAGAGCTTTTTGGTCCACTCGGCCACGCCGTTATCATTGGCCATAACAGCCTTGTACTCCACGGTCGGCAGATCCTTCTGGATTTCCTTGCCGTCCCAGAGGGTCATTGGCAATTTCTCCGTCTTGTTCTTGACAAGCACGGGGTCGTATGAATGCAACTTGAGCCACTCGAGTGGGTACTTGGACACATGCCCGTCGTGGGCCCACTCCACAGAGAGGTTCTCGCCATCGACCGAGGCCGCCTTTGCGTGGACATCCTCGGGGATTTCAAAGGTGTTCTGAAGTCTCTGCTTGGTGGTAGGATGGAAGTGATCCTCGCATTGGCACAGATCTCGAAGCCAAATGTTGTGGCTGATTTCCTATGGTTAGCCCGTCACGGAGCAAAGGAAGGTGAAATTTCATACGACGACTTACAACTTTGAGATCTGACCGTCAGGCCAGGTCAGGTTAACTTTGAGCGCATCTACAGTGACCGAAGACATGATTAATTGGTTATTCCAGTGAATAATATATTAAACGCAGGAAAAGTCAAACCGACGGGTAAGGTCCGTCCATTTATATAGCCAAGAGTCCCATCGCCTTGAGCTAACGTACACTGTCAAGTACATGTATACTGTAGCCATCATCCGACCGTGTACGTTAGCCAACCCCGGGTCTCGGACTCCCCCACCCATGCATTCTTCATTACAAGACGCCCACACATGTGCCATCCACAGCTTATTTTTTACCAGTGTAGTCCGCCTTAATATGTCATGTCAGTGTCGATCGCGACGAACCCGTTGTGTGGTGGGGCGTGGTGGTATCTTATCAATCTCTTGTACAATCCCGTTGCGACCCATTGGTATGCCGGGAATACGGCACACATTGTACTGTGAGGGGCCAAGCGTTTCTCCAAATGCACCTCGTTTCAAGCGGCACATGCAGCACATGTCGGGGTGGTGTGTGAAGTCGCAAAGTCGGCTAGCTCCTTCTTTCGCGTGCGCGCGCCAACTACCTCGGCTCCTCCACCACATAACAGTGGGTTTATTAACGCGTTATTAATACAAAACAAGTTATCTGCACATCATCGGGTTAACTATCCTATTTTGTTAATTCGAAATGATATAGAATTGGCAGTCCGAACCTAACCCACATAAACCCCGTACTACCCCGCCTCTGATTCTCCTCACTCCCCTGAGTCCTAATAGCACAAAATACATACACCCGCCTCGTATAGGCTCCAATTGACAATGTCCCTGCGTCCTTTATAGCATTAATTATCTAGGCTCTATCTTTGTATGCTCGCCCGGGGCTTCGTCGCTTAAATGGGAAGGCCCTTGCGGAGGCACCACTCCGCTGTCTCGCCTATGCGCGGGGTGCAGCCCCTGCTGATATGGCTGTCGGCGGTTAAATGATTGCCAGCGTTCCATCTCAGATATATCTTAACGGAATCTCATAGAGAGAGATATCGCATCCGCCGCGTAAGGGATCCGAGAGAGATGCGGAGACCGACTGCTGATATAAAACCGGTCGATCCCCATCGATCAGTCCTGTTTTCTTGACATTCACTTTTCTCTTCCTCTCCACTTCACTCGATCCTCTTTCAACCCCCCCCCCCCCCCCCTAACCTGCCCCCCACGAAAATGGGCGTGTTCACTTCCAAGCGACAAGCTATCGTAGACGCTAAGCGTAGAGAACGGGAGGACCGAATCAAGGACCTCCCAGAGTACAACGAGGCTCTCTCTGAGCAGGACAAGTCTGTCCTCAACCAGTTGGCGTCGGATGTCATTTCCCAGGTCCAGCAGGGTGCCCTGGAACCCTCGGCAGTGCTCTCTGCCTATGGGAAACAGGCAATTAATGCTCAGAAGGACTCTAATGTGGTCACTGAGATCATGATCAAGGACGCCGAGAAGTGGGCCGACAATTGCGACCGCCAGGGGCCACTGGCCGGGTTCCCCATCTCCTTCAAGGACACGGTCTGCGTTACTGGGTATGATTCGTGCATTGGGTACACCCAAAAGTGCTTCAAGCCCGCGGCTAAGGACGCGCCAATTATCCGTCTCCTCAAGGACGCCGGCGCCGTCCCCTTCGCTAAGACCAACGTTCCCTACACCCTGCTCTCCTTTGAGTCCTACAATGACGTGTGGGGCGTCTCTGAGAACCCTCATGTCCACGGGTACACTCCCGGTGGGTCCACTGGCGGTGAGGCTGGTCTTTTGGCGTACGGAGGTAGCCGACTCGGTATTGGTACCGATGTGGCGGGCTCTGTGCGAGTTCCAGCTCACTTTTCTGGTATCTACTCCATCAAGTGCTCTACTGGGCGATTCCCCAAGGCCGGGAACAGTACGTCCATGCCGGGCCAGGAGGGTATCCCCGCAGTGTACTCTCCAATGACCCGAACCATGCCTGATCTGTCCTTCTTCCTCAAGACCATTCTTGATATGAAGCCATGGGAGTACGACTACTCTGTACACCCAATTCCATGGCGAGAGGTTGAATTGCCTCAAAAGTGCAAGATTGGTGTTATGTGGACTGACGGTGTGGTCAAGCCTTCTCCAGCCTGTGAGCGGGCCCTACGAATGACTGTTGAATCGTTGAAGGCCCAGGGCCACGAGATTGTTGATTTCACCCCGCCTTCCCCTCTCAAGTGCCTGCGAATTGCCTCTCAGTTGCTCATGTCTGATGGTGCTGACATTGCGCTCCGGGATCAGGTCTGTGGCGAGAAGAATGATGCCGGTGTGGCCCGAGCTGTGTTCGCCCAGCACCTGCCACGATTTATGAAGAAGATCTGGGCCTGGTGGGTGCGATACATCAAGCGGGACGATGTGTGGGCTACCCTCATTGAGAACTGGAACGTCAAGACGATCCAGGAGCGATGGGACTTGGTGTATGAGCGAGAAGGCTACAAGGCTGACTACTTCCAGCACTGGCAGGACTCTGGCATTGACTTCCTTCTCTCTGTTCCAAACGCTACCCCGGCTCTGCCCCACAAGGGTCTCTTCGAGACCTTCTCCTCCTGCGGCTACACCTTCATGTTCAACCTGCTTGATTACTCTGCCGGCGTCCTCCCTGTTACCAAGGTCAACCGATCCACTGACAAGCTTCCAGCTGGGTTCAAGACCACCAATGGGGTCGAGAAGGGCGCTTTCAGCGTCTACGATGCTGACAAGATGCACGGTCTCCCAGTGGGCGTCCAGGTCGTTACTCAGCGACTCGAGGAAGAAAAGTGTCTCAAGGCAATGGAGCTTTGCGAGTCTGCTCTCCATGCCAAGGGCCATGTCTACAAGCTCCTCAACGAGTACTAATCGTTCATCTATGAATGTCTATGAAGCTTTATTTATCTTTTCATGTTTATATGCCATAGAAAAATGTTCTATTGAAGCACTCTATTTCAACCCCTTGTATTACGGCTATAATCTATACAATAAGAGCGTTGAAATATCTTGGATTCTCTATTCATAGTGTCAGGGATCGTAAAATTAAATGAAAAGTCGTACAATACATTAAATCTGGTCAACAACACCAAGTTTCTGGTCTATCTCTTGCACTTCTGCGGTGAGACTAACTACCTCCACAGTTTTTACCAATTCGTTAGTTCGTTTCGTAATGTCGTAAGTAAGCGCGGCAAAGCGGTGCTTCAAATGCTTGTCCGGATGCCTAGAGTCGTCCAGAACGCCACAGTCCACCTTGAGGTTGTGCAGCCGAACAGCACAGTCGGCAAGAAGGTCGAGAATGTACTTGCCCTTGTCCTTGAGCTTCCAGTTGCGCGTCTGGCTCATAGAGTTGCCAGTAGCCTCCACCATCTGATCAAGCACGTTCGTAATCGTCTCCAAATAGGGACGAATCTCGCCCATCGTTGCATTGTTCTTGATACCGGTAAGCAGATTCTGAATAGCCTCAATGACCCCAAACGTCTGCTCCTCGAGATACTCCTGCAACTCGGCAACCGTGTTATCCGGGTCCTCAATGTCAAAGTTCTGGTTCAGGTGGCTATCAGAGTAATTGCTCGCAAACCGCTTTCGAAGCACCGTAATCTCCCGGTCCGCTGCCTCCTCTTCCTCGTCCAGAATCCGCGACGACCGCGTTCGAGAATGCCTCGCACTGCTCACGGTGGTCTGAGACGGCTGCTGGTTGTGGATGTTCGTCGAAGCAGTCGTGGCCTCGTAGTCGCTGGAAGTGCCCTCCTCGTCCCGATGGGTCGTCAGATCCTGTGGATTACGCTGGTAGCTCCCGTCAGTGTACGAGTTTCGAGAGTAAAAGTCCTTGGGCATGTCCGAAGAGGGCGGCGCCTCAAACTCGGCAGAGTCTGGCCGTGGCTCAATCTCAATCGTCTCCTCGCCGCCCGGCCTCACCTTGGCAACCTTGATAAGCTCGATAACCGCACTCGACAGGTCAGCGGCAGTGGCATCAAGAATAGAAATAGGCGCCAGGCCCCCAGACGTGAGGTGGTTCCGTGTGGTCGCAATGAGACTGTTGGCGGTATTGGACACCAAAGAGGTACACTGCGCAATCTGCGACTGTCGCTCCCCGTCCACGTCATCCGAAGCAGACTCGGTAATGTCCTGGGAGACGATTCGAGTCGCCACCACGAGATTGTGGAGGTTATCAAGCAGGTTACCAGCGTCGGTACGCGACTTTACCAAGAACTCGTCCATCGCCACTTGGAATTTGGTCACCGAAGAAGTCCGAATCTTGCCGCCCTGAGCGTCGTAGTACGGACTGTCTTCCTCAATAGGTGGCGGAGAAGGCTGGAACACATTGGAGGATCGAGACATGTACATGGACGACCGAGCGCTCTTGAGGGTATTCTTCGCACGGAGGTAGCGGTTTTTCCAGTCCTGGACCTCGAGCTTGAGCTTCTGGACCTCGAGGTTGAGCGCCTCGACATTCTCCCACGAAGATTGGCTTGACGCGAGGGTTCTCATCTCCTCCAGGAACGCCGATGCCTCCTGTCTGACCTGGTCAGTGATCTTCTGCTGCTGTTCGAGCTCCTTGGAGAGCTTGGAGTGATCTTTCCGCAGCTTGTCATACTTGTCTACCAGTTCAGGGTCTTCAAAGGGGGCATCCAGCGTCCGAGCCTGCTCCTGCTGTTGCGATTGCTGTTGCTGCTCCAGCCGCAAGTTCGTAATCGTCTCCTCGTGGCGCGAGATGGTGGTCTGGAGGCTCACCACCTGCTTATCAAGCTCGGCAGACCGCTCCTCGTGCTCGCTATGGTTCTTCTGGAGAGTCAGGTGCTCCTGTTGGACCTCTGCGAGCCGCTGCTCTGTCTCCCGGATGACGTCCAGGTACTTTGCCACGCCCTGCTCCTGCTCGTCCCGGACTTCGCGTAGCTGTCGGTTCAACTGGTCCTTCTCGATCTCCAACTCGCCAATGGTCTCATGGAGACGCCCGTTCTCGGAGACCAGGTTGTTCTTGAGGTCCTCCGACTCGGCCAGCTGGGCCTCGAGCTTATTAATGGAGTCGTCCATCCGCGACCCTTCGTCAACGAGCATCTTGATCTGCTCGTCCCGCTCCCGGATCTTCTCGTGGAGGTCGTCAGTGCCAATCCCCACAATGCCGCTACCAGTATGGGTGTGGACCTTGTCATCGTCGAAGAAGGGCGTCACAGAAGAAGACTCTGGCGGAGTTAGCTGGCCAGTGAGGTCCCGCGACACAAACCGCTGGGCCTCCTCCGACGCAGAAATACCGCGGGTATGCCGCCTGCTCTGGCTGATCGTGTGCTGGCGATTGAGCCCCGAGTCTTCGAGGTTCCCGAGCGGCTGGTCCTCCTCGGCGATAGAGTCCAGCTGGATCGAGGACTCAAAGATTGAAGACCGGCGAGTAGATCGCTTGACCATCTCCTCTTCGTCGCTCTCGTCCTCGTCATCGCTCTCCTCGGCCAGAGTGGACTTTGTAGGCACAATTGTCGTCTGCTTGAGGCTCTGGGAAATGGGCTGGTTAGTAGTCTGGTGATCCCCAGCATAGCTCGTATCGTCATTAATGTCATTATGCTCGTCAAACCCTCCTCCCAGCTGTGGATAGTCCCCGCTCGCGGACGGGTGGTGGGAAAAGTTGAGTTCGGACTCCTCCATGGGGTTGAAATTGAGTTCGTCTAGCTCATTGGCGCCCCCATGGAAAGTCGGAACCGCCGTGTTCCCGCTGCTTGCGCTGTGATCGTCAAACCCAGGCGGAGGGCGGTCCCCGATGCTATTATGGTCGGCAAAGGTATCCTGAGGGTGAGGAGGCAGTGGTTCATGGTCATAGTGGTAGTTTTCTCCATTCTCCTGGGGCTCCGGTAGAGCGCTGGGGATGGCGAACGGGTACCGGGTCTCAATCTCGCACAGAATATCAGTGCATAGATCTTTAAATCGCGTCTCAGACAGCACACAGAGCTTCTGTCGCGCCATATTCCGCTTGGGATGCATATCCTCTCTGAACATGAGGTGCTCCGGGCTGGGCCCTGGGTCCAGCCGCCGCTCCAGCTCGTCATGGACGTCTGTCGCAAGCTCATTAAAGTGGTTATCACCGAGCCGCCGCAGCTTTTGCCGCGCCTTGTTGTTGCCAGACGCAACCGGGTCTATAGCCGGGTACCCAGGAGTAATGGGGTATCCAAGGAACCCACAGAACCCGCGATGATACCGGATGATGGTATCCTCGTCAATTGGCTGGTTATTAGCGGCCGTCGCACCAGAAACCCTGCTCGCGCTGGTGTTAATGGAGGACATTGAGTTGCTGTTGCCCACGTTGCGCCCGTATGCGCTACTGGCAGAGGACTGGGTCCTCGAGTGCTCCACGTAGGAGGCCATTATCCTTCACTCGTCACAGGAGGGGCTATTTTTTTGAAAAAATTGGACTCCTGGTGACCAAAAAGCAGGAAAACGCAACAGGTATATACCACCAATCGATCCCTCGTCCTCTGGCGAAAAATTATATATGCAGACTGACGAATCTGTATCAACCGCACCAGTCCGAAAACCCCCCAAAAAACGCGTCCCTGGTCGTGTAAATTAGGGCGAAAATGAAAGAATTTTTCCCGCGAGTGGCCTGGTCGTGTTCTCTTCAAAGGAGAGCGTGTAAAAGAGCGTAGCTGTTCGAGAGAGGTAGAACCGGAGGGGGGTAGTGTACACAGGGCGGCGTAAGGCTCGCTGTACAGGGCACAGCAGGGTGTTGTACATGTATGTTTTTCAATCTGCAGCCAACCAGTCAGAGTTCTGGCTCAGACACCCCTTAAATTTCAGCAGAGCCGCAAATCAACGCGACTCATTTACAGGGGTGTCCAGAAAAAAAAATTAACGTTTCCGCCGCCTTGGAGTGCATGGACTTGATAGACAAGGATGAGATGATCGCGTTTGACGGCTGTCACGTCCGGGTGGTACACCCCAACGGGTGGTGTGGTCTGCAGCCGAATGGTGGTGATATGCGTGTCTGCGGGTTACTCCAACGGCTCACTCTGTAGTTGGCGGTGGAGGGGTCGGTAAATGGCCGCCATTAAGGTTCACCATCGCCTAACACACCATTGTAACCTTACAATGGGCATGATCCTACGAGTTGGCTATATACTATGCTATATACTATACTATGTACTACGCGCGTTACGTCAATGGCCAATTTACGAGTGAGGTCTACGAGGTGTTGACGATAAAAAGTTTGGAGGTCATTGGTTGTATTTATATCCAGCGACGACACAATGACGCCCGCGCCGCACCACGTGATGGATAGCGCTTAATCGTTACGACACAGTGAGTGTTGTACAACAGTGGCGGTGTATTGTATGTAGATAATTCGGTAAATGAATTGATAATTGTGAGATGTATTTAAGCTGGACACCACGGCAGTGGTTATGGTTCAGTACTTGGTACGGATGAAATGATATGGGTTCATAGGAAGGTTCACTTGAGTTGGTACTAGGAGTATCGTCGATAAAATGGGTACATATATCGGAGAATGATCGTATTATTAATACAATGGTACGTAGATCAAATACCGGTAATCATTGATACCGTAGATTAAGTACCACGGACATTGATCCGAAATGATCTGATACTCTTGAGTTTAATATGAAGTGTAGTATATTACCCATGGTAAACCATTGAGTGTTCCAACACCAGTAATCATTGATACCGTAGATTAAGTGCCACGGACATTGATCCGAAATGATCTGATACTCTTGAGTTCAATCTTGGGTGTAGTAGGAGTAGTAATCAATTATAGTCGTAAGTGGCTTCCGCCAGAGGGCCCAATACATAATAGTAATCCAATGTAAACATAATAGAATAGAATCCTTTCTTTGCCCAATCTTAAGTGTATTACACATGGTAATCTACCATTGCGTGTTCAAACACCAATAATCATTGGGTTCTAGGGGCGGAGCCCCTGCCAACAGGGGGTCTGGGGGACTGGTCCCCCAGGTCAATTGCACCAAGTGTATTCGTGGGCTGGGCTGAATGCACTGGGGGACCAGTCCCCCAGACCCCCTGTTGGCAGGGGCTCCGCCCCTAGAACCCCGTCGGTCGGGTCCCGTAATATTTAGGCAATATACCGTAGATTAAGTACCAAGGGTAATGATCCAATATGACCGGACCGAAATGATCTGATACTCTTGAGTTCAATCTCAGGTGTAGTAGGAGTAGTAATCAATTATAGTCATAAGTGGCTTCCGCCAGAGGACCAAATACATAATAGTAATCCAATGTAAACATGATAGAATAGAATCCTTTCTTTGCCCAAAGTGTATTACACATGGTAATCTACCATTGCGTGTACACCAATAATCATGGGGTTCTAGGGGCGGAGCCCCTGCTACAGGGGGTCTGGGGGACTGGTCCCCCAGGTCAATTGCACCAAGTGTATTCGAGGGATTGAATGCACTGGGGGACCAGTCCCCCAGACCCCCTGTAG
>JAKTQL010002521.1:323-16830 GCA_030558815.1 Blastobotrys malaysiensis
AAAGCCTGCATATTGAAATTTGACCCCATATCTATGTGATAATGGAAACCCAAAATTTGGGCAAGATACTGTACTGGCATAGTACCAATAGAAAGAAGGTTAATTTAAATTACCAACAATAAGCAATAAATTATTCAATGCACTATTCGACTTGTTCAAGAACCTGAGCTCGAGTGAGCTCTAATTGCGCGACACTTGTTTGCAAGTAGGTATTCTTTCCCTTGAGAAGCCAAAAGAACACAGCAACTGCGAGCATGACTCCGAATACCACAATTGCATAATTCATATCAGACGCGGTTGGACGAGGAGAATAAGGGAAAAAGAAAAACACGGTAGTGATCACACAATAAATAAGGGCAATCCAGTTAATTAGAAGCCCCCACCGTCCTAACTGAAACGGTCCAGGTGGAAGTTTATCTCTTCCATAGTAAAGAAGAGTGCCAATTGGAAAGGCGAATGCAAAATTGGTTGTTACAGTAGCGACACTGATAATCGCCTGGATTACCGTCGTAGCAAATAAATAAAGTAGGCCAATCAAAATGACGACAGTCCCATTAAGACAAATCGATCGGACTGGAACCTTCCAATATTCGTCAACGACAGCGAAGTAGGTGTTAAACGGTAGCCCACCATCTCTGGCAAAGCCCCAAGTCATCCGGGACGAAGTAGTCATTAGTGTTATGCCTTGGCCCAGTCCATCCACAATGTACATCACAATGAGTGTGATTCCTCCTGATTTTCCTACAGTTCCTAGGGTTAAATTGACAAACGGAACAGTAGAAACTAGCAGATCATCGACATTTTGTATGCAGAATAGACACACTATCATGAAAAATCCTCCAGTGGCCACACCAAGTATAAGAGCCATTGACATAACCTTCGGAATATTTCGTCGTGGGTCAGGTATCTCTTCAGCCATGTGAATAACCGCTTCAAATGCTGTTAAGCCATATGCTGACTGCAACAACCCCATAAACCACACTACACCGTTGGGCCAGTTTGTGTAATTTAGCCAAGTTGCAAACACGAATTGAGCAGGCTGAAAGGAGAGGCTCTCCTTTGTCCCTACAGATACTAGGAGCGCTATTGTAAACACAACCATAAGTAGTGCAAACCATATTGCAAAACCATTAGTTAGCAAAGGAAGAAGGCCATCCTTCCGGCAGACAACACAGTTACTCAGGGTAAAGTATGTCGCAATTGCTGTATAAAGCAAAAAATGAGCCCATCCAGCGTATGCTGCGGAAAACTCCGGATTAATACTGGCAATCATCTCATAAATGAAGTCAGTAGTGAATGCACAAAGAGATGACACTGCTGCCCACCAACCAATGGTAGAGATCCAGGCACAAATATATGAGAGGAATCGCCCAAATCCAGAGTCGTTAATTTTGTACATCCAATAGGCTTCTCCAAGTGCAGTCGGCATTGAACTGCACATTTCAGCCATGGAAAGGACAACACAAAATAAGCACAAGCCGGTCAACAGCATGCCATAAATAATAGTAATTGGCCCACCATTAGTTAAACCTAACGCCATGTCTTGAGCAAAGAGCCCCCAAGTACCCATGACAGAGAATGCTAATGAAAGCATACTCCATTTGCTGAATTTCCGGCTCAGTTCTTGAACATGGCCCATTTCGGCCAGATCAAGTGCGTCAGTAGCACAGAGTACCGACTCTCGCTTCAAATCGATCTCCTCACTATCTCGATTCATTATTTGTGAGAATATTGGTTGTGGTCATGACAGGAATTGAGTTTCCTTTTAAACAACCCTTACTGATGTAGATATGATCTACGGTACTCATTATGGGCGCTGTCTATTAGCTCCTTACTACGATAGATTTCGCATGCAGAATGGCTGCCGGCCTCATTGTGTTAGAGTTGCCTATTCAGGAAATGATGTGCAGTAGTTTTTTAATGTGGGGTATTGTACACGTTGAAGATCCATGGGCTTTCTTGAGCATATGCGGCTGATAATTAAGCGCAAACCAGTAACATGGCGGTAAAAGTTTGCGGCCTGGCTGCATGTACTGTCTACAGTATCTGTAAGGTTCTTGAAAAAAGGCTTTAACTATTTCGGACGCCTGAGGAACGATAAGCGCATAGCTCAAATGAACTCATATTACGAGACATGTGAACTAGATCCAGCTGGTCCACCTTAAGAAATGGCCTACAAGGATAACAGAGCTGTAGCGAAGATTGAATGTTCGGCAGTACGTTAACTGTGTCCTTAACTCAAGGCTGGTTGAACATAAGGTAATTACAATAGATAGCCTCCTATTTTGAGAGAAGAATTCAATATCTGTCCTTTACTATGGTCCTCTTTTTTGTTCTTGACACCTCCATCTGCTTGGCATTGGAGATTACAATTGATATTTGTTTTATTTAGCCCGGTTCTCCTTACGCGAGAGGCTCTAATCAAAGGCTATAGTCCTCCACAAAACCCTAGAATATGGTGCCAGGAGCTACAGTCTCATACTCATAGGCCAATACAGATCTCAAGCTGACGACAATCTGTAATCCAAATTCAGCCGTATCAGCCGCATTATGTGCGACGGTCAAGTTTCTGCACCGAAATGATTATCGATATCCCGGTTTATTTCCTAGGGATGGAGACCAGACGGAGCATAAGCGATTAAACGTATTACTGGTACTCAATTCTTAAATGCTTTCAGCCAGCAAAGGTAGTACCTGTTCTTGTTGGAGTGACCCCAGATCTCTTATTCAAATTCCCAAGGTCCTGATCGCGGGGGCGCAGGGTTTGGTGTGGCAAGGAATAATGCCGTAGTTGCAGTTGAAACAGCTTCTTGTGTGTGCTCCAAAACTCTAACAACTACTGCCTGGTTTATTTAAGAGATTAAAGACGCCGCTTCTGACGGAAATCGACGGCGGCTTAGAGAATTTGGCTAAGGGTCTCGATATGCTCCGTCAAGGAAAAGGTTTAGGGTTAAGCTGGTTTCTACGCTATAGTTATTGAGAATATCGGTAATTCGAATTCATTTGTAAAACCCCAGATACTAGAAGTCTCTCTCTTCGCGAAGTTTAGTTTGACTATGTTGAAATAATAAGGCTTGAAAAATTACTGGCGCACACCCTCTGAGAGGCAAGCGATACTTTTGACCTGACAACCCTGCTTGACACCGAAGACGGGCTGAAGCAAGGGGTCCATCGCGGGGGCAGTAGCCCGTCGAGAAGCCAGAAATGCAAAGGACCAGGACAAGCTGATACTCTAGATTTTGAAAATAAATTTAAAACACAAACAGATTAATAACTAAGCTTCTTCATCTACCACCTCAACATGATCAGACTTAACCTTGGCGGTGAATGCAGTTTCACTGTAGGGGACATATTCTTCTCCCCGACTTTCGTGGAATTTTCTGGCAAACATTTGATCGATTTCCTCAAGTGACATTCGAGCTGTCTCGACGAAGAAAAAGTAGCATATGATAGCAAATACAGCATTTAGTACTGCATACACGATGTAATATCGATAGCCAATGTTGCTAGTAGCAGTCGGTGTTACTACTACCACCACATAGTTGAAGAGCCAGTTGGTCCCCGTAGACACGGCAGCACCCAGAAACCTATATCGTTGAGAGTTAATTTCTGCAGGATATAGCCACGGGACAAAGTTGTTTGAGAGTCCATAAACAGAAATGAACACGAACATGAACGCGACCGCTACCAACCTAGAGGTCTTAGTGGCAATCCCTAGTCCAATAGCTACCACTGCAAAGGATATACCTTGACCGATATACCCCCAGAACATAGTTCTTTTCCGACCCAAAGATTCGATAAAGAGGATGGCAACAAACGTAAAGAAGGCCTGGTTCATCAAGTTTCCGGCGGCCAGGATCAGAGCTTGGCTTTGGGTAAATCCAGCATAATTTTGCACAATATAACCCATGTAGTAGTTGATTACATTGATCCCTCCTAGTTGTTGGAACAATTGAGTAAGGGCGCCAAGAATAATTCGGCGTAGGTTTTGGTACTCATCATTACGAAAGAGGTCTCTCCATGATAAATTTTTGGCAAGTTCCTCTTCATGCTTTGCATTCAGTAGAATCTCGTTCTTCATGACCTGGACTTCAAGGTCATTAATTGACTTTCTGAGGAGAAGAGAAACAACGTACTCGCCTTCCGTAGTTTGGCCCTTGGAGATCAACCAGCGCGGCGATTCAGGTAACCAGCTAGCCATACCACCACACAGTACTGCAAAAAGGCATTGTAAGCCAACCGGAAACCGCCATCCAAACGAAGAGTTAACGAATTTCATACCGTAGTTAATCCAGGCACAGAGGACTGCTCCTAGACTGAGAATACCTAGCTGTGCAGCTATCATCTTACCTCTGTAGAGAGCTTGACAAGTCTCAGATTGCCAAATAGACAGTGTAGATGTAATCAATCCATTGCCTATCCCTGCAATTAGGCGTCCTACAATCAATTGCGGAATCGAAAACGATGCTGCTTGCAAGATACCGCCGACGATGTGAATTGCACAACCGACCATAATAGTCTTTCGTCGGCCCAATTTTTCGCCAATTATACAAGTGACAAGACAGCCGACAAAACTCCCCAGGTCGAAGGTTGCAGATATTTGTCCCAGCATAGTAGAATCAGGATTCCCGAAATCGCGGAGGAAGTAATTGTTGATAATTGCTCCTCCATATAACACTGCATCATATCCAAATAACGTGAAGCCAAATCCACAGCAGAGCATTATCTGTGTGGCACAAGGCATAATAGAATATATTTCGGCGTCTCTGAACATAATAGGTTATTTGGCCATAAAACTTGGAGGATTCTTGCGTTGTACTTATTGTTCCGAGATGTATTGACCTACCCCACCTTAACCGAGAGGAGCTAATGACTGCACAACGATCTGCATTTATTTACATTGTTGCTAAATTTTGTACTATGAGATAGTACTGTAGTATATACCCCAGAAGTTCTGGGTTGTAATCCCACTAATTTACGGTCTTAGACATTATGCAGTATGGACACCCGGAACGGTGATGACGCATTTTGCCTTGCCGAAGGTTAGGAGGAGCCTTGCCGGTACTCCTCCTTCCCCCACACTTACCCCAGTTCGCTGTAATAATGTAGCGCCTATGTGGGGTATGATCTCTAGAGTTGGCCAAAGCTAGTGATTTTTGACAAATAACTTATACTCTACCATGCCTAAGTCTACTAAACCACGCCATAAGCGATCTATTTTTGCTTGTATGAAATGTCACAGATCAAAAATGAAATGCGACATAATGAGCCACGGCAACCCGTGCTCTAGGTGCAAATCCAAGGGCAACGATAAATGCGAGCTCTTCCCGTCGAAACGCCTACCAGGGCGTGAAAACACTATACCTACGGCATCCAATGTCTCCATCCTGTCTGCTAGCCGGAGAACAAGCAGCCCCACAACCCCGGCAGGCCAGGATAAGGGAGAGTCTGCAGTCTCGTCCGATACACAGGTTGACTTAACAGGAGTGCAGTCATTGACGCCATTGGGTGGGGAATATCCTCCTAAGCACGCAGAGGATGCCGGGGATTCCGGGGGAAATGCGGCGGTAAGCCTGATTTCTAACTTGGTTCTACAGGAAGAGATCGACCTTCGGCAAGAGAATGGTTTCGGGGAACAGGATCCAGATATCCTATTATCGTGGTGCGAGAATGGTAATAGACGAAGCATGAAGGTGCTGGTTGACCAGGGCGAGAAGGGATCGACAATTGATAAGGATACACTTGTATTTGTTGGCGAATCGTCACCTCTCTCTTTCTTGGTAAGACATGTAAAAGATAGTGGACACGTTACTATGAGTAATATTTCTCAAGTCAAAGTTCCGCGGTCTGCATCGTCAATAAGCCCCTCTTCTGCTTCGTCAATGGAGTCCTCGCCCGGGTCGGTTGTGTTCTCACTTCAATCGGGGGTATTAGACACTCTGGTGTCTTCGTACTTTCATGCTGTGCATCCCTTCTATCCCGTTATTAATCGCCAATGGTTTTCTGAAAAATACACGGCAAATGAAGTTCCATTGCTGCTATTAAACGCAGTTTGCTTTGCGGCATGCTACCATTGCGAGCAGTTTGTTATTTACAAAGCCGGATATGAAAGTCGCGAAGCAGCAAAAGAGGCATTTTATACTGAGGCGAAGCGTTTGTTTGACGAAGAGCAGGAGGAAGATATACTGATTATATTGCAAACTGCTGTACTTCTCTCCTTCTACGGGGGAAAGCCAAGAAGGGTGTGGAACAATCGATCGTGGTTGGCAATAGCAGTAACAATTGCTGAGGATCTGGGTCTACACCGCTCAACTGCTAGGATGAAAATGGACGAAGCTGATAAAAATCATCTACGCATTATTTGGTGGTGTATAGTATTTCGGGATTTTATGACATCACTTAATTTTGGCCGACCCCAGAAGACATGCGACTCTAGATCGGACTTTGAGTTACTATCTCTACATGAATTTGACCACGACCAGGACCCTCTAAACCCAATGTTTGGGAAGAAGGACAAGGCTAAATGTGAATTTCTGGTTCAAAATGCCAAACTGAACATGTTAATGATGAAAGTCTTCAACACACGATACTTACCACATTCTGATGTGCAACCGAATCTATCTAAGCATTACACCGAACTAACACAATGGAAGAGTAGTTTGCCAGATTGCTTGAATTGGAACGAAAACCCAAATAGCCTTGCTGCTATTTACACTTGCATGGTTTACAATCATATGATAATATTTATCTACCGACCGCGAATGGCAGATTCAAAAACTTCAGAAATGTGCTCTCTAGAACATTCAGTGAAAGCTGCATCTGAAATTGTATCTATGATTGGTAAACTTGGGACCATAGGCACCACCCAAATCCCCCAAGATATGTATTCGATCATTGTTACTGCGATGGCTATCTTGATGGACGATGTCAAATCTAATAATTCTGTGTCTTCAAAATTGCAGCTACAGATTTGTTTTATGACGTTGACACAAGCAAAGGAAAATTGGGACCATGCACCATGGATAGTCAAGCTCTTTGAGCGCATTTTAGACGATTCAAAGGAGGAACCATACGAGCAACTATCATCCGAACAGCCAGAAGAGCTTTTTCTTGATGATATTGATTTCCTAAAGACCATGTTCAGCCCAATGGATTCATTCGTTTTGTAACTGTTACCTCCATTACAATAGGATTTCTTTGAAGTAGTGGCTGCAGGCGCGGGTGTCACCCCTTATGGTACATCCAGTAAGGAAAGTGAGAAAAAACCTCCCTGAAATTGGTATACACATACACGGTATATAGCTGGATCTTTAACTTTAACAATCTTCTTGTCATGCCCCTTGGTCATGCCAACTCAAGACTGAGGGCGTAGAATGTCCATCGAAAGCGTTTTTGGAGTTGCCGCAAGGTCATTTAGTGGTATACCGAATAAATGGTACCGGTATTTTATCAAATCTACCTAGTATTGTATAGAAACAACAAAATAAATGGATTTTTTATAACATATACCAGTAATATATCAACCTATAATTGTAAATCGAATATAAGAAATAGTGACGTTCACTCGGTGAGCTTGACTGGAACAGAGCATTTATTCAAGAAGCTCTCGTTAAGACCATGAGCAATGGAAACTGCCTTCGCAGCGTCCTTCAAGCTGAAGCCATGGTCTTTCTTATCAAAAAGTACCCAGTCACGGAAAGCCTCAACTTCTCCCATGAATCCATCACCAAATAGATCCCAATGTTGACCGGCCGGTACCATGGTAGTGCCTTGATCAGTGCTGACGTCCAAGTTGAGACGACGAGGTTCACCATTAATCATAATTCTGCCATTTGTGCCGATGACCTCAGTAGTAGTGTGGTGACCATGCCTGTTACCTCGAGACCCATAGACATTAATGATCAAGTCATCCTCCATAGTAACAATACCGTTGGTGTTGTCAGCATCGTTCCACTCTGCAAACTCTGGGTAAACCCTGCAAGTGCCAGCTGCAAAGGCAGTACCTGGAACACGGTCCTTACCCGCCAAATACAATGAAATATCAATGTCATGCACGTTCATATCAAGGAACATGCCACCAGAAGTTCGCAAAAACTTGAAAAACTCCCGATCTGGATTGTAGAGGTCGCTAGTACTAGATCGTACAGCAATAACCTCACCAATTTTGCCACTGGCAATGATCTCGCGAGCCTCTCTATAGAGTTTAGTAAATCGACGAGGGAAGGCACATCCCACCTTAAGATGTGGGTACTTAAGAGATTGCTCGTACATTCTCCAGGCAATATTCTTGTCCGCTGACAATGGCTTCTCACAGCATACATGTTTGTTATTAGCAAGTGCCTTAGCCATATGCTCTTCGTGGAAAGGTGTTGGGCTGCTGATCCAAATAGCTTCAATGTCGCTTTGGGCAACCATATCGTCGTAGCTATCATAGATCCGAGCATCTGGAGCATGCTCATGAATCCACTCTCTCTCAGACTCAACTACCGTACACACAGCAACCAATTCGACATATCGTGCACTGACAAGGTTCTCGATGTGCACCCTGCCCATACGGCCGGCACCAACAGCAGCGATTCGGAGAGTTTTCTTAGAAGTGGCGGTCATTTCCTTTGCGTTGAATAAATTTCTCTGATGATATTATGGTACATTCTGTCAAATCCCATCCTTTTATAGATATAATCTTCCCGAACTTTATGCCAGTTGTCAATATTGCTTTCGTTACGTACAGTATCGGTATTTGATATGTTCGGTAAGACTCCTTGCCGATTCTTGCCGATGTCCCCCCCATAAGCACAGTATGAAACTGTCTATGCGGGGCTCTCATGCAACTGAATTATTTTGGTTTCAGGTAGTGGAGTTATATGACACTATAACAAATTACCTGGGGTGTACTTGGCTGGAGACTAATAGTCTCTACCATACCACGGAGAGGGAGCTAGTCAGACGATAGTCTAGGTAACAGTGTGGGCACTTTCCAGCTGATGGCACTCGTATTGATCCACTTCACAAATGCGGACTATTGTATATTATTAACAATGTCCCTCAGAAACCGCCCATGATTCTAAGTTAGTTGTCGATTTTCTTTCCGAGCATCTGAGCTATCAAAGAAGTTGTTGTATTACACTGTACCATGCCAATCATCGCTTGTAACATTATGTTGCCCTAGGGGATTGTCACTACAATCTTTTCCAAAATGCTCATTACTGGTAATTCTAAACATACTATAGAATTGGCGTATGTTCATATCCTATGATTGTTATTTATTTATAATGTGACCAACTAATCTAATAAGTTTACTTATGATACTACTTGTTTTGGGCGGCAATAGCTTTGGCCTTTTTAAGAGCTGCATCATGACCGCCTTGCTCGCCAAACATGTCGAACCCCCACGCAACTGGATCATTGTACCTTTCATGTCGGTCTAGCCTTTCAAGTTCACTAACAACATCCTGTGGTAGCGGAAACGCTTCAAAGTTGGCTCTAATACGTGACGGAGTAACTGATTTTGGAATAACCACGAACCCCTTTTGAACCAAATACGATATGAGTACATTCGCCGGGTCCTTTTGGAGTAATTCAGCAATGCCCCTGACTTTGGGATCATCAATAACTCGAGGCTTTCCGTAGATGTTATTTCCCAGAGGAGAGTACGCAGTTGTAATAATCTGGTGCTTCTTATGGAACGCCTGCAGTTCCGGCTGGAGAAGATACCCATGGCCCTCTACCTGATTAACAGCTGGCATAATTTCAGCATATGACAAAAGACTCTGTAATTTTGGAATATCGAAATTTGAGACGCCAATTGATCGGACTTTGCCCTGTTTCACAAGGTCTTCCATTGCCCTCCAAGTATCCTTAATGGTTGTCTCATTATCGAGCTCGATGAGACCGTCACTATCTCGAGGGAAATATTCATCTCCTGGTTTGAACGCAAGGGGCCAATGGATAAGGAAAAGGTCCAGGTAGTCAGTACTCAACTCCTTGAGAGTTTTCTCAATCGCCCTTTGAACCTCTTGCGGAGCATGACGAGAATTCCACAGCTTGGAAGTAAGAAAAATCTCGTTCCTGGGGACACCTGAGGCCTGCCATCCCCGTCCAACTTCTTCTTCATTCCGATAGATTGCGGCACCGTCGATATGCCGATATCCATGCCGAAGTGCAATTTCCACGGCCGACGCAACTTCATTTGGCTTTGATTGCCATGTCCCGAGACCAATAACAGGAAGTTCGTAGCCTGAATTCAACTTAACTTTTGTTTGATTAGAGAATGTCATTTTGCCTTTGGATACGTAAAATCAAGATATTCAGAGCATTTTTATAACTGCATTGTAGTATACCGGTAAGTCGTTTCGGTAAGAATATCCCAAAATGACTTCCAGATTAAGTAATACTTACCACTGAGAGTTTATCACATTTAATATTGCCGTATGTGTATCTGAAATACAGGAACAGGGCCACCTGAAACATGTGTTGCGGCAAGGATATGTATGTCGGCAAAGATCAGTACATCGGCAAGGACATTTATTTCGGCAAGTACAAACGTCGTGGCTATCAATGAAAGACAGAGCATCACATTTACTGAACTATAGATAACCAGACTATATACAGTAGTCCGATAGAAAACAAATACATTTGAGGTATAGAATAAGAGACCGGTAAGGCAAAACTATATATAAGTAGAAGTAAGTGTTCTGGAAATTTCATCTTCTCCATATACAACACCATAATCAGCCATGGTTCAGATGCACTTTTCAGTTGTCGAGGCTGCTTTGCCGCCAAACAATTTCTCTGAGAAAGATGTCCAACCTGGACGAATGATTCAACTATGCGAAGACTTCGTTGCTAGATTCAACCATGCCGTGGAAACTTCGGCTGTCGATGAATTCTCTGATTTGTTCTGTGAGGAGGGCTATTGGAGAGACCTGATCGCGTTCACCAATGACTTCCGTTCCTTCACGAAGGCCAATATTCCCCAAGCAGCCAGAGATCGCCTTACTTTGACCGGTGCTTATGGTGGTGAGCTTGATTTCGGACCAAAGTTCAATGTTCTAGATGACCACGCCAATATTGAGTTTGGTTTTAAATTTGAAACCAAGCTTGGACCATGTATCGCAACTGTCCGTCTTGTTAAAACAGAATTTAATGACTTCCGTGCTTTTGTTCTTTATACGGCACTCGATGGAATCCACGGCGTTACAGAACAGATTCGTCATAACCGATTGCAGGGTGACAAGAATTCTATGGCCCATTACGATGATATACGCCGCCAAGAGCTCGAAAATCCACAGCCAAGTGTGATCGTTGTTGGTGCTGGCCAATGCGGGCTTAGTGTTGCCGCGCGTCTCAAGTACCTTGGGATTGAGCCGTTGGTAATCGATCGTTTTGAGAGAGTTGGTGACAACTGGAGAAAGAGATATGGTTCTTTAGCTCTTCATGACACCCTTTATTCTCAGGCATTGCCCTACATGCCTTGGCCAGATACTTTCCCCGAATTCATCTCAGCGGGTAAACTTGCCAACTGGATGGAACACTATGTTGAGGCCCTGGAACTGAATGTTTGGGTGAAAAGCGAGATACTCCCAGAGAACACTTATTTTGATGAAATGAAACAGAAGTGGCATATTTCAATTGACAGAGATGGCCAAGAGTTCTCATTTGTGTCTGATCATGTCATTATTGCTACAGGTCTTTGTAACAAGCCAAAGATGCCTGCCCCCTTTCCTGGACAAGAGAAATTCTGTTCAGAAATTATTCACTCATCCCAACATAAAGGGGGTGTTGAATGGAAAGGCAAAAATGTGCTAGTGGTTGGTACGGGGTCTTCTGGACATGATATCTCTCTTGATTTGTGTAACCATGGCGCCAAGCCTACCCTACTTCAGCGCTCGCCAACATATATCCAATCCATCAAGAATGGTATTGTGAAGACACTAAACGGTGATTTGATGGTTGAAGGAGTCGACCTTGACTACGCTGATCGGGTCAGTGAAGCCATGCCCAAACCAGTGACGAAGGCTGTTCTTCAACAACTCGTACCCAAGATTGCTGAATTGGATAAAGATCTTCTTAATGGCCTCAAGGAAGCCGGATTCCAGACTTATCTTGGCCCCGATGGATCTGGTTCACTCTTTTTGTCCATGGAGCGAGGAGGAGGTTTCTATTTTGACTCCGGTGCTGGTGACAAGATTGTGGATGGGAATATTAAGGTCAAGAACGGAGAGATTGATCACTTCACTGAGCAGTCAGTTGTTTTTAAGGATGGATCTAGTATCGACCCCGATCTAGTAATTTTCTGCACAGGCTTCACAGGTTTTAAGGAATCTGTTTGCGAAACCCTTGGTGAGGATTATGGCGAGCGGCTGACGAAGATTTGGGGCCTTGACTCTGAGGGAGAAATCAATGGGCTATACCGAGATTGCGGCATTCCAAATACGTACTTTATGAGTGGCGCACTTGCCATCAATCGCCCCTATTCAAAGCTCCTTGCCCTTCAAATTGTTGCTCAGCAACTTGGTAAGTTTGGTCCCAGGTACTCCATTGACAAATCTCAAAAGACCGGCCATTACCTTGATGTTAGTGGACTGCTGTACCAGTAGTATCCATTATTAAGCCAAATTGGTAGACGTATACATATATCCAATATAAATTAGAGACAATTAATACAGATATTATTGAATTTACCTGCTACGCTATTGGAGACCCACCCCTCCGAATATGAGTCAGATCAACTAGAAATGTGTACGACCTCTTATGTACTCGATATCTTCGTTCTGAAGCCGAATGATACCTCCTCTGGGAGAAAGTAACACTACAGTAATACATGTAAAAGTATCAAAATATTCTAGAATGAATATCAACACACGAGAGGTGGAAAAGTTCTTGAGTTCAAGAATGGATTTGGTGAACATATTTTGTTTTCTGGCTTAGAGGGATCATCAATTGTGGCTTTCAAGGCTATCTGATCTCAAAAAAGCTATACTCGAGCAGTGTCCAATACCTGCATCAATTGTGGAGAATGTACCGATTTACGAACTGCTACCTATTGACGAGGACTATTTGAGCAAACATGGTCCTATCGATGCTAGCTCGCTTCTAAAATGTTATTACACCCGACTTTTACCTCTCAGTGAAGCGTTTTCACCAGACTATCTTGCATACAGGTCGGAATACAACGAGTTCTTCTTCGAAAATTATATGTTCCAATTACAAAAAGGTGATGGAATTTTCTTCAGTTCGACCCTTTTCCATGCTGCAGGCAGAAATAAATTCAATATCAGCGGAGCCGCAAACTTCAAACCAGTAGCACATTTGGAAAGCCTATGGAAGCTATTGATGCTATGTCTCTTGTGGAAAGTCTCTAAGGCTTATTACGCAGTATAATGGACAGGGCCAGAGCGAGGACACCAAGGCATTGGTGGCTACCTTTGATGAAGGGTATTGATTTCTCATGAATTTGGATCATAATTCTCGTAAGGAGTGATATGAGCTTTAGCGCTGAGCCACATGCCATTTGGAACAATCTGCTAACTGGTCGTAACAAACAAAACTGAGAAGCTGGTGGCGATGAGAGCATTTTGGTCATCCAAAAGCGTAAGTTGGGCTACTGATACACAATCCTCCGGGATAACCTTCTCTGCGATAATCTATTTGTTATACGTTATTTCGTCATGACGGTAGCTATTGTCAATATGATTGATTTGCCATTCAATCCATTTTTCGAACTCGGCAGGAAGATGTGCTTGAATTCCGGATATTAGATGTTTCGTCCATCCTCTCATGAACCACACTGAACGCAAATTATCTAGAAGAACAACCCAAAATGACACAGTGACCAAAGCATAGGGATCCTTCGCAGCTATTTTTTCGAGAACTTCATCTGGAATTCGAAATAGCCATCCAACAATGGTGCTTGTTAATTCAATGTTACACCCGTTAGTCGTCTTGGCCTTGAATGTCTCAACAACAGCAGTCTGAAGGTTCGCGATCGTAGAAATTAAAGAAGCCTGGACAGTAACTTCAGTCTCCTTCTCTAACAATTGCTTCCATTTGACGATATGCTTTTCTAGCTCCTCGTACTCGTGCTGAAGTGTTCGTTTAATTTGTCGGTCGCCAATTCTGTCCCTCTTTGCCTTTAGCACCCCTGAAAACACTTGATCATGATAAGCCCCAAGAATTAACTTTACACCTGTCAAAAGAACGACCCATTCTCCTAAGCCAGTTTCGCTGAATACTATGTATTCGCCAGTCTTCGGCCCTCGGCCAAAATAGATGAAGCAAATCAAAACAGTCGCAATATAGGCTTGCTGACAATTTTCCTCACTAAGCTGAGATATCATGGCAGTTGTGGTGCGGAGGCCCAACGAAAAATGATTCTCTGCTTTGTCAACGTATTGCTCTCGCAACTCGGGATGTTCGTAGCATAAGTGAAATGCGGATAAGGCAAGAATAAGATGTAGCAATGGGGGAAAGGAAGTAGACCATCTAGGTGCATGTATCTGCCAAAACTCGTCTTCTCGTCTACTCAATGTCCGATAAGTAGATGTTATAAAATGATGAAATAATCGCAAATCCTCCAAGGAAATACTGGGGTCATTTTCTCGTATTTCGGGGAATGAAATGTGTACTGATTCGGTATGTCCATCATTGGATTGGGACCTGGTAGTAAAATCTCTTGGACCAGGATATGGCTTAAACTTGTATTCCCGACACGATAAGTCTGTGCGATTTTCGAGGGAAAGAGGCAAATCGCATTGAATATTGCGGCGTTGACAGTTCAAGCACCTGGGACGGTTTTCATCGCACTACACACTTGGTCAGTTCACTAGTAGAAGAGTAGATGAGCTAAAAACCCACCGTCCAACAATTAGCCTACCTTGATATGTCTCCTCTTACAGCTGCTACATCCGGTTCTGGACTTTTTATGCTCTCTGCGTGTTCGAACAGACTTCCCAGTTTTATCGCTATTCATTTAAATGAAAAAAAAAATGACAATAAATTAAATATCACGTATTCGCATTTGTATGACTAATCTCGGGGCGAAGTTGTATTCAGCACTCTTGATAGTACGTGGTTACCTAAAAATGAAGTTTTTTTGCGAATACGAGTACAGGTATCACCATGGCAGTGCAGTACACTTAGTACCTCATACAAAAGCTTGTAGCGCTCGCGAAGTATTGTACGTACCATTTTTGTTGTTGGGCACTCATTGGGACTCACTGATACACCGTAGTACCGGCAGTTACTGGCCACACATGTATTGGACATGGCTAAGAAGAAACATCCGACAAACAGGCGGCAAAACGCAGTATCCATTATATTGGCACATTAACACCGCGAATAGATAAGACTATTGGAATCAGAATGGAATCGATAAAAAGAACATTTGTTACCGGGCTACCTGAACATACATAAAGTACTTCTCGGACGCTTCCACTCTGAACTTCATAAATCTATATCCTTACTATTGGTTTAATATGTTTTATAAGCCATTCTCATTTCATGTAATGCTAAGGTATACACACTAGATGGAAAATACCACATGTTTCACATGCGTGCGGCTGTTGATGTGGGGGCAGACCTGAAGTTGACAATCCTCAACATCGCTTTCCACTTTTTTATCAGTCAGAACATTTCTATCAGATATATCAGCCAACGAACGAGAACACATACCCTAACGGTATTTTAGCCGGAATAAAAATCACCAAACAATAAAACCCGTACAGTAGGTACTGAATTACTACATGTATTTGCTCTTTGAACCTCACATTCAAAAAAATAGTCAGGTACTGGGCTACCAATGGTTATTTACATATTAATTCATTGCTAGCTATTATTCTAAATAACTGGAACAACACATTCTACTTGTCAAAAAGCAGATATACCTTTCAATCAGTACCGTATTATTATGTGAACTAACGGCACTCAAGACTTGCTATACTAGTAATGGTTAGGTTTCTCTTTCCTCAACCTTCTTGACGAAATCAATGATCACATTAGCAACTCTCTCTGGGTCTTCTCTTTGCATGAAATGGCCGAGATCCTCAAGAATGATCACCTTGTCACCAAACTCCTTCTTATCTGTCTCAAAAATATCGACAGTAACACACCCGTCCTTCGTGCCGCCAACCATTAAGATAGGGAGCTTGTCGAAATCAATGGAAAGCTTACGTTGTCCAAACAAGCTGCGCCTCATACACCGATAGTACGCGGTAGCCGCGTCTGCAACTCCCGGCTGTTGGAGAGTATCACACACGCTTTGGAAATCTTCTTTTGGCACATTCCATGTCGGAGACCAATACTCCCACAGTTCCTTGATATATGGAATATGAGGTACTTTCAGCGCAAGCCTAGGCCGGTACACAAATGGCAGTTGCATAGTTACCATGTAGCTAGAATACCAGAGCTGTTTTGGATGCTTCAACATCGTCTGTGGGCCACGCGCAACAAAGCTATATGGGATAGCCAATGTAGTAACTGAAGTCAGCATGTCCGAATAGAAAGCAGC
>JAKTQL010002521.1:17453-38664 GCA_030558815.1 Blastobotrys malaysiensis
GCCGCGTCTGCAACTCCCGGCTGTTGGAGAGTATCACACACGCTTTGGAAATCTTCTTTTGGCACATTCCATGTCGGAGACCAATACTCCCACAGTTCCTTGATATATGGAATATGAGGTACTTTCAGCGCAAGCCTAGGCCGGTACACAAATGGCAGTTGCATAGTTACCATGTAGCTAGAATACCAGAGCTGTTTTGGATGCTTCAACATCGTCTGTGGGCCACGCGCAACAAAGCTATATGGGATAGCCAATGTAGTAACTGAAGTCAGCATGTCCGAATAGAAAGCAGCCAATACGTACGCATTGACAGCTCCCCAATCATGTCCAACCACATGGACAGGAGCCCCCTTGCTCAATTTTCGAATGAACTCGGCATTGTCAGCAGCAATGTCTTCTTGCGTATACTGGGTCTCCGCAACCACCGTGGACGGTTCATAGCCGCGCATTGATGGCGCAAAAATAAGTGCCTTAGGAAATGCCTTCTCGAAGTAATTCCAGGATGCCCGCCAAGTCTCACGGCTGTCTGGGAATCCATGGAGTAGAAGGAAAAACTGGTCAGGTCGCTGTTGGCCGAGATCCATTTGGGGCCATGACGAAGATGCCGTGAACTTCAGCCCATTTGCTTCGATCAGAACGTTATGAATGGCCATTATTATCTCATACTATCACTTGAACAAGTGGTAGTATATCATTTGCCTTAAAGATCCCTCCGCCATCTGGCCCGTTGGGGTTTGGGTTTGCATATGATACTGTGTACTTGCCGACATTTTCGGTCCCAAGTGTTAAAACTGAAACACGTCCAACCGCGGTTCCAGCCAACTGCTGTTCCTACTGTACGATGTACCGGTACATGTATATCATAATTTTTAGTCCAAATTCTTTTCAACGTTATCAATCGCTGTGTTTAATTTTTTCTAATTGTACTTTTTGATCTTTTGAGTCACCATGGTGTCTTCATGCTCTTTAGTAGTTAAACTCATAGCGAAAGCCGTTAATCTGTCCTCTTTCAGACCGATACGCCAATATAATTAATAAGCTCCGACCGGTTAAAAGTACCCTGAGCATGAGAGCAACATTTTTTTAATTTAGTATTAATTTTTGGTGCACCAAGGTTGTGAAGGCAATAGTCCGTATTGGCAGTTTGTTAGTAATCAATGCATACAATCCGGAGTTAATAGCATCGGCATACTACAGTAGCGCATTTATGAAGTAAGGTCCTGAAACTCCAAAACGCAACGTGGTATGGCACAATCAACAATGACTTAAGGTATAGTACCAGGTAATTATGCCTTCGTATTATCCAGTTTGTAATGTACAGTGTAAAATTCACCGCTGATGATTGTCTGCCACACATTAACAATTCCATTCATTACAGTCAGGTATTGCATGAAAAATACGAATCTATTACTCAGTGTTGAAGTCCTGGGGATGAAGACTCTTAGTCATTTGAGCCCTCAATGATAATTAGGTAAGAGGTTACTCAGATATTGCCCCGAGGTAAGTCAGCATTCCGGTTCACAATTGACTGGACGGACATGGATGAAAATGCTTCATATTATGCCACTATCATAATCAATATCTCAATTATGCTAAGCACTTGTCTGGTTGTTATCCAGCATTCGCTGGTAATAGCTTCATGAGAATGATCTACAGTACCTTACCCCGAATTTTTGCCTACCTAAAGAGGTATCGAAAAACAGGGCTACCGGTCAACGCCCCTCTGCATCTCTCATGATTAGGTTTACCATTTCAGCAATAAGAAGCAATGAGATAATACCATGGCCTAAATCTACGGCCATTGACAGAGTCTATAAAAGGCATGTATTCCATGTGTGCTAGTAGGGATATTCTGAGCCAGTAGAACTGACTGTCATTTAATCAACACTCCTGGAAGTTTCGAAATGGCACAGATCAACCAAGACACCATCAAGTTACACGATAGGACAGTAATTCCAGTAATAGGATTTGGCACAGTAGCATGGTTTGAACAATCTTCCGATGCCGATCCAGGATACAACTCCGTACTTACTGCTCTGAATCTGGATATCGCCATATTGACACTGCACTTCAGTATCATAATGAAGAGATTGTCGGAAGAGCTATTAGAGATAGCGGGGTCCCCAGAGAAGAAATCTTCATAACAACTAAGCTAACCAGCACGGATCACTGTAACCCTGCTGCAGCTCTCGAGAAGAGTCTGAAAAACCTGGGGGTAGACTATGTTGACTTGTACCTGATGCATTGGCCACTTTCGTGGAAGGCGGAAGAAGCCGTTGATGAAGACTGGGATCACATTCGCACCTGGGAGCTTGTGCAGAGGCTTCACAAGGATAAAGCGAGGTCGCTTGGTGTGTCAAATTACGACATCCAGCGCTTTGAGGAGCTCTTTAAGTCTCCAACCGCAACGATGACTCCGTCGATCAACCAGGTAGAGCTCCATCCATCCCTCACCCAGGAAAAGTTAGTGCAGAAGTAAGAATATTCCTCTCGCTGCGTATTCGCCCCTGGGCCAAGGTAAGGATCTCCTGAATGACGAAATTATTGCCAAATTCGCGGACAAATATGATGCTTCCACGGCCCAGATAATTCTCTCTTGGAGCCTTAAAAAGGGGTTTGTCGTTCTTCCGAAAAGTGTCACTGAAGAACGAATCATCGAGAATATTAGAACGATCAATATTTCAGATGAAGATGAGAAGGAAATCTCTTCATTATCAATTACTAAACCTAGAAGATATGTCGACCATGCCTGGGCAACGGCAACACTTTTTACAGATGACGTCTACCAATTGGAAGAGTAGATGGAGTTGGCATTTGGTATTTCTTAGCACATCCAGCAAGTCTATGGGTTATTTACATATTAGGTAGACAAATTGACTAGCACACATCACGGTGTACATTTGAAGTACCATCATCTGGTTAAATACACAGAATAAGCACTCTTTACGGGGTAGTGGGTTTGAAGTGCGTAGGCATATACCGATATTCCGGATAGAAATGAAAGATATTATTACTAAAGAGAATTAAACAATAGCCCTGTCTTCTTACCTGGTAATTGAAGACAAAAACTTTTTAACAATATATACAATAATTCAGCACTCGAAAGCTTAGAAGACCATACCCTTGACCTGTGGATTGTCTCGGAGGTTGATGTTCTTGATCAGAAGCGTCCAGATAAATGCCAGAGCAATAATGCCACAACCAGCGGCAAGCATTCTCGTCTGGGCATATCCATATGCATACTGAATGCCAAGTCGCTCGGCAGTACCGAGCGCGTAACTCAACTGGATGTCAATATCGTTGTAGATCATGTCAAAGTTCTCCATAGCGGACTGAGGAAGGTAGCGTTCAAGACCGGTCGCAAAGGTATGGGTCCAAATAGCACCAGAGATGGCACTACCAATTGCACCACCAGTAGTACCGACAACGTACAACAAGGAAAGAGCAGATGCGATATCCTGATGGGTGACAGCAGCCAAGACAGCGAGTTGTTCAACGATGATAAAGATACTTCCTCCGATAGAGATGAAGATCTGACACATGACGATATAACCGATGTACTGGGTAGGCTGTCGGAAGTAGATCATGAGACCCTGTGAAAAGACGTAGAGTGGGACGGCAATGTACAAAAGCCACTTGAATCGACCAGTCCTTCGAATGGCATAGCCAACAATCAATAGGAGAACACCAGACACTACGTTAAAAGTGTTGTCAACGTAACCAGCCTCTGCGACACTGAGGTCGTTGACCACCTGCAAGAATGATGTGAAATAATTGTTCCAGCAGTAGTAGGAGATCTGATAAGTTGCGTCCAAAGCACACGCACCGAAAACAGTTCGATTGTTCAGGAGCTTGGACCGAAGCATTGGAACAGGAGCAATATAGTACTCATAGAGACCAAAGAGGACAAGGACAACAAAACCAACTACAATCATGGCAATGATATAGTTGGTGGCCCAACCATTAGGCGCACTGTACGCTAGGGTGAATGGAAGCAAAAACACTGTAAGGCCACAAGAGAACATGATAACACCGGCCGCTGTACAATTGTTAGTTCGCTATCTCGCTTCTTGGAGAAGGATGTAATACTCACCGTCAAACTCAATGATGTAGTACCAGATACTCTGCATCCAAGTTCTGCCGCTCTTTTCTCTGATCAGAACGCCCTGCTTCTTGGCCTTTCGAAGGTTGTACTTCAAAATAACGTACAACGGAGCAGCCACAACTGGAAAGATGATCGCGAAGCCACCGAAACCCCATCGCCAGTTGCCCACGAACTCTTCGGCAGCCTTTGAGGCGCCAAATGCCGTGATAATATATGGAGAAGAGGTGAAAGCATACGCCAAGCCTCGGTTTTTCAGGGCGGATGCATCAGCCGTAACAACGTCAACGACATAAGTGATACCACCAAAGCCAAGAGAGTAAAATACCTAGAGAATCCCAATTGTTAGCACAAATCTGCTTCGACTAAACAGAGAGAAGCAACTTACGTATGCGGCACAGAATGTGGGAAGGTTATTGCAGGAAGCCATAATAATCAGGCCCAGAGTGCAGCTAACTGCCATGGCCAAGAAGCCCTCCGCTCGACCCCAAGTATCAAGGATCTTGGCCAATGGAATGTAGGATGCGGCTGTAATGGAATCAGCGACAATTGTGATGACGTTCAACAGTGACTGAGATTGAAAATCACTAGTAACGAAAGGAATCAAATTGTAAAGGAGTGTCGACTGGAATGCATTAACGAAATAAAGCAACCAAATGCTATAAAACAATGTTAGACCTTAAAGGGGAGACACACAAGAAATTGCAGTACTTACTTGCAGAAGACAGCAATCAAGGACTTTTTAGACCACACCAGGGTGACAGCTTCGATATTCTGAACACCATTCTGGGCGTCTGCACTGGGAAGCTTCTCAAGTGGTTCGTCATGGACCATCTCTTCAGTGATTCCATTCTTGTTTTCTGTTGCCACATTGTTAGTGACCGTTGTGACCGCTGTGTCTGCCGGCTCTTCAGCCGGCTCTTCAGCCGTCGACTGACGGAACCTAGAGAGAGAGAGCTTCATTGTTGGATAACCAATGTAAAGGAATGACAGGAAATCTATGCCTTATTAAACCCCTACCAACGGCTGCACATTGAGCGACAGGGCAAAAAAAAGAACAACATCTGATTAAGCGAATATTACGCGGTAGACTGCTTATTATGGAATAACAGATCAAATCTATAGGGTCTCATAGTGGATGCACGTATTCAAGGTGACATAAAAAAAAATTATCTAATCAGATTAGCCTACAAGGGGTAAGGATCTACCATCAGATAATTCCTAAATGGGAAATCGTTCCCAAAACAACGTTTCCGATGTTTCAGAAAAAATAAATTCCTAGGGTTCGTGAGAGCGCAACATGCTCGGCCTGTAGCCGAGTATATACGTTCGAAGGGCATTACCGTTAGACGATCTAGGATAAGCCGAACTTTATTCGTAGCATACCCTGCTTTGAGGGTCCGTGCAAGGATCTATTGTAAGAGGAAAATTGCAAGGTATACGCAATGTGAAGTTCCGAGAGTATTGGTACACATTAGCTCGAGAATCCTATGACCTCAACATAAGACTCGCGCTGCACATATACAGTAGGAATACTGCACTGTGCACGCCTATTGTGGTACGTTGTATTATTTGCGCTATTTGGTCGTATGCTGTCCATCATAACTGTAAGGTCAAAATCTTTCGATCTCTATAGACAATGAATGTGAGGTAATATAGATTCAATTACGATAACACTGACGGATGATGCGATTTCTCAATAAATAGCCACGACGCCGAGCTATGAATAATTCTTTTTGAGGAGAATAAACCGCAAAGGATAGCTGTACTGGGCGGCCAGTGAGGTCGCTTTCTTTTTAAACGTCCTTGCATCGGACCGCAGTTATGTGCAATCCGCTAAGAACATTAAGTGGGCTATGGTGCAATGAGAACATCTTACTAAGTTTGTAGTCACTTCCGCGCCCGGGCCGTTACCCGCGCAAACGTATTTTTACTCTCTAAAGCGAGATTGTCATTCATGTCTCATATGTGAGCCATGGCCGTGTTGCTCCGGCGCCCAGAACGTTGTACTGTACCTGTTCATGTACGTTGTAGTGCTGCATACTACTGTAGTACACCTCTCAGAGCCCTGACACTTGGCCACTAATACCATTTGTTATTCTAATGGCATGTGTCGTGTAATGTATGAACAAGTTATTTGATATACTGCCTATTTTCCGACTGTCAGGGGTGATAATGGTATATTTTGTGTCTACTGGTTTAAGCACCCAGGAATAAAAGTATTGGGAAATGTGGTACAAGATTCATTGCAGTAGTGCAGGGTTGAAAGGGGGAGGTAGAGAGAGATTTATTGACCTTACTGGTTACGTTACCGGTACAACAGACCCAAGAGGCTTGGCAGAATAAATTGCATCTGAGACATCAACTTTTTACGCGCACCCACGTCTGAGTACAACTGTACATTAATATTGTATACCTGTAATATGGACGGCCCGACGTTATTTTATGTACGTTGAGAATTGATGAGAAATTGCCTTCATTTGTAATATCGCGCCTATATATGATAAGGCTGATATAAATTTTTGGCAGTATGACACCAAGGAGGCCGATTAGTAGTCGAACCCACTGGCCATTCCCGGTGCTACATCTCGTACTGTACACAATCAAATTAACATTTTATTTTATACTACAGTTATTGCGGTGCAATGCCGTAACTGTAAAAACCAGCCTCGTTCTTGACTATACATACGGAATACGGCATTGCTGTGTTAGATTCTTGGACAAGCTGTAGTACATTATACCACCCATCACAGTATCGGTAGAATATTTTTTCAGTTCGGGCACTGTATATTGTAGTCTCAGGGGTAGATGTGTTTATTTTTTCCTGCATCAGACTTTCCACTCCAAATAATGCCAGAATGGCTTGGTCGATCAAGTCTTGAGAGGTAATGCGCCATCAGCATCTCTGGCTGGACCATCCAACCCCATGGCTCGGTGTAGGATGAGAGAATCTTCAAGCTTAATTGCCTTTCGGAGGAGCGAAAGCAGTCTCATAGTTAATAATAACAATATTTAGTCTTTTAGTTCTGGCGATGATATTCGATTTCACCATCCTTTACTGCGTCTGCAACTCAGTACCGTAGCTATAAGCAAAAAACGTCATCATTTTAACAGAATCATAATCACAATACAATAAAACTATTCAGCTTGGGCGGTTAAACCTTCTCATCAGTAACAGGATCAGCAATACGACCTTCAGCCAAGTCAATCTTGGTAGTCTTGAACTTCCGGGCTGGAACCTTGTTTTCGAACAAGATATCAATCTCAGCATAAGTTAGTCGAGTTGCATCTGGAAGTCTGAAGTATGCCCAGACTAAGCAGATCACAAGCCAACCAGCATAATACAAGTCACCAGTTGGACCCCAGCCCCAGTTTCCGTCACCGGAGTTGATCATCTTGGGAATGAGAATACCGTTGATCAGAGCAACAACATTGCAAATGGCTCGAGCAAAACCGACAGTCTTCGGCCGTAGTGCGTTGGATGGCATCTCCGAAATGATGGGGTAGATGGTTGCTTGGACACCTAGGAAAGAGAGGAAACTTTCAATAAGAAGAATGACCGCCATAGCATACAATGTACCCGTAGTTCGCTTTGGAATACCCAAGAAGCCAACAATAAGTGCGTTAATAATTGCAGTGATGATACCAAACAGGAAAATTCGTCGTCGACTGACCTTTCTTTCCATAAGGGCCCACAAAACGAAGACAGCAAGGATGGAAATAGCACTGCCACCAATGCTGAAATCAAATGACTTATCAGTAGACATACCTGCCTGCTCCATGAAGACCACACCCCAGCCACCGAATGGGTTGATGATATTCTGAGTGGAGCAAACAATCGTGGCGATTTCAGTTCGTCGGAAGTTCTCGCCCTTAAAGATTTCGAAATAAGAGAAATACTTTGATTTCTTGTTCTTCGCTTCTTCCTCTTTTTCAAGGTTGTCGGTATGGATCATCATCGCAACAGACTCTTCAATCTCCTTGTCAGTTACGCCATCGCTAGCAAGTCGTCGGGCTGCCTTGAAGGCTTCCTCGGTCTTGCCCTTGCGGACAAGAAGCCAAGGCGACTCTGGGGCGAAGTAGCAAGCAATAGCAATGGGTACTGGCCAAGCCCACTGCAGGGCAAATGCAATCTTGTACGCAGCGGTGCCTTCAATTGTAAGTAGGCCTCGCATTGCGCAGTTGCCAATCAAATAACCAATAGTCCAGCAAAGGGCAACAAAGACAGTGAGATGGCCTCGGAGGACAACTGGACAAACCTCGGCAGCATATGTAGTCGTCACAGTCTGAAAGATACCCCAAGGAATACCGAGCAGAATCTCACCGACAAGGTACACAGGAAGACTTGGGGAAAAGAACTGGATAAAAATAAAAGCAACCATCAAAAACAGGGAAAAGATCATAGTCCAACGGTAACCAAGTTTCTCGGTAATGGTACCAACGAAGAAGAGAGTGATAATTTCAGATGCTACCACACCGTCGGAAATGCCAGTTTGCCAAGCAGTCGGGATGGCAAAAGTTCCATCGGGTTGAAGTTCGCCATAGTTCTTTTGGAACTCGGTGAAGCCGAAGAAAGAAGTAATGTAAGAGTGATCAAAGCCCTCCATAATCAAAGCCGTAGACATAAGACAGGACCAGGTGACAGCCTTTCGGTACTTCTTGAGGGCATCAAAGAACTTTAAATTCTCTTCCCATTCTTTATTGTGTACGGCACCTTCCTTAATGTCATCAGCATCTACCGCATAGACAACATCCTTCTTGGAGAGGACTTCGTCGATAGTGTTGTCGTCCCGCACGTCTTCTTGGTGAACGGGCATTGGAATTGAACTTGTGTGATTGGAATTATCAATTTGCCAGAGATGTACTGCTCTTTATATTTGCGAAGACCCTGTTGTAGATCTCTTACCCCAGTTTTTGTTTTCTACCGGTGTAAAGTACAATCTCATGCCTCCCAGCCTACTGTAGAACATGTCGATCCTGACTGAAAATGTGGGGGCAGAGAGGAACGACAAACGCGGGGCAAATGGGGGTTCAATATGATCGTCCGGCTAAAATGTCGTACTAAGGCGATCCAATCGTATGTACATTGTGAAATGGAATCAGGATAAATAGAAAGAGGAAATGATTAGCATTATAATGTAGCCTTGTGCGGCTCTCTCCTCATGAACTTGGCATTTCCGATAAGCCCACTTTAGTACGTTGAGGTCAGCGCAATGACGACCCCCCACAAGTTGATCTAGACGACAACGCGAAGGCTCTAACCCTGGCTGCGGTGGTAATAGAGGATATCCCGCGACGGATAAATAAACCATTATGTTCTTTATATTTCATGAATTGTGGAAAGAGAAATCAAACCCCACTTTTGAGGAGTTCGGCACTAGCCCGCGGGGGAAGGGTTCCAAACTGTCCGAAGCCGGCGAAGGGCCGAATGTTCAGAATTCATACACGCTCACCCAGTACCTGTACCACCTTTTGCTTTACTATAATGTCATGCAACACTATTGGATTTACATAGTATCTTAGAAGGCGCTATGCTAAGATCGTACACCCCAGACTGAAGTGGGAGCTCACTTTATGCAAGTGAAACATAACTTGCTTTTTTGCAAAACAGCTCTCCACCATGAATCGAAGCCCATACCGAAAATATTGCTTACCGTCGGAGAACTTTTTGCCAAATCTACATGCATTTGATGTATCAACATATCTACGGGTGAATAGGATGGTGGGGCAGCAACGTCGTTAAGATATTCTAACGGCAGAACCACACTAAATACGCTTTTCTACCGGCCATTCATTAGATCAACCCTAGTACTCTTTAGGATAGTAATACCCGGCAATCGAGAGGCTCTGAAATCTGCATGGGGGACTATCCGATCACCAGACCCATTAATATTCGTGGTAGTACGGTATGGAGTTAACACCTTCTTAATGATCTACAGAGCCCATTTTAAACGGAATTTGGAACGGGATAGTGATCTTGTTGCAATCTTTTAATATTGTGCCCTCTTTCATCGAAAAAGGTAGATATTCAAAAGCGCTTGTAGTCCAACGATATAAGAGGTGTCAGTTAATAATTACAGTAGTAGGCAGTAAAAATGGGCTATGGCGTAGGTCATCATACGCACGAAAGGGCCGAAAGCATCCGAGTAAGAAAGATACTGGGGTTACCGTAATACAAGGGTATAGAAATTACAATTCAAAACCAAGTACAATAGTACCTGTACATTCAGCAAATAGTAAGTGAAGCCTATGGTATTAAGAATCACTTTGTACGTTAGTACAGTATTGGCAGCTATATATTCGCTTGGTAAAACGATAAAGCGATTTTATCTGATCATCAATTCAAAGAAATCACAGCTATTACGTTATATCGATATTCCATAACTGTAACTTTCTCCTTGTGGAGCAGATATTGCGAAGCACCGAAAGAAGGACAAATAGGACATAAGTCCAATACCAGGGTGTCCTTCTACTAGTGCATTGGCACATGTATTAGACACACATCTTAGTGGGAGGTAAAGATCGATGAAGCCCTTCCGTGGGGCCCGTAACCATGTGCTTGTGCATCGTCCTCAACGTACAACATATCTTGATGAACAGGTCCACCACGTCCTCCTCGCGCATGTGCTGCCCGTTGATGAGGTAATTAAAAGATGCCAATAACGTACAAATATCCTTCAACACCACATCACAGTAGGGGTTCAGCAGTCTCATAATTTAGGCAGACACAACTGCATTCAACGGGATAGCTCCGTAGTTAGAAAATCTGGCTTAACATTAAAGAATCTTCCCCCTTCCCCTGCGGCATTTTTTTATAATTCCGTGAGTTTAATCCATTGCAAAATCTTTCACCAAAGCGGTCAAATCTCCCTGAGAGAAGCAGGCTCAGGTTCTTTCACTTGTTCCATACGTTCCACTTGTTAGTACTGAATTCTGGTAATGTAAAACTCTCGTGATAGAGGGTTTCCATCGAGCTCTCAGCAATATTCTCTGCAGAGCCGACCTATCTCCTTTATTATTGTTAGAAACTGTTACGCCCGAAGTTTGTTTGTATTCCGGACAATCCTCCCTCTACCTAACAATGGAGTCTAATCAAAAAAATATTATTATTTAACTACGCATCTAAACCACAGGACTCTCTGGGGGGCCAAGGTAGCTCTCTCTGACTCCACCAAGGTCGATTACAATCTTCTGAATCACCATGCCTGGTTCAATAGCCCAAATTCGGAGCTCGTGGCTTCCAGAATTGAGTACATGACTGCTCGTTCTTTTCCACATATTGTTCGCAACACCCTCTTCCCAATCTTCAGGAATGAGTTGTCCTGGGGCAACGGGAGCAAGCTCGACAAAGTTATACTCCTCATTATCAATGGAAATGGCATATTTCATTGGCCGTTCCTTCCCGCTGATGTTAAGAGATGGAGACGAATAAACGGTCACCTTTGCACTATCAGTAGAAGTGAAGGTTAGGAAGGAATACTCCAAATATGGCGCTTCATTGGTTGGGTCTTGGGTTGGGATACATGTTGGCCACAAAGTAACACCTGATGCAGTGTGACCAAGGTCCTTGATTGTGACGTACTTGGCAACAGCACCAACACTAGCCATAGTGTAGTGCTCTGCATGAATACTGAGATGCCCATCAGATTCAATAAACCCGTTAAAACCAGCCGGAATAACTGGAGAACGAATTGGGACTTTGACGTGGAATCCTTTGGTATCAAATTTCAAATAGTTCAATTCTTCTTCAGTGTTAGCAACTTGGAAGCAAATAACCGAGTCAATGTTTGCTCCTGCAGGTACCAACGACCAGTCAATAGATACCTCGGCCCGTGAGTCAACATTATCAGCGCCCGTAACAACACCGGTGGATGGTTTGATCTTGACATATTCATGTTGTGGGATCAAAGACCAATATTGACGCTGGCTACCGGAATACCGCGCGAATACATCGACGTATCGGGACTTAGACCCAAAAGGATCTAAAGGTGGAAGATCAAGTACAGTGCCATTGAGCTCATGGTAGCGGTCGTCTCCAGGAATAGAGGCAAAAGAGCCTTCAACTCCAATTGCAACTTTTCCTTTTGTGGCTTCACTGTCCTGTACCCAGTATAAAGGCGGGAGCAGATCTCGCATTGGCTGCTGCCAATAGTTATAGCCGAGGTGAGTCTGCTCCATCATATGGTTCCATTTTCCATCAAGCAACGAATGGTACTCGTTGGAAATTTCTTTATCCCGCTTAAAGTCGGCAAGCACAAGTTCGGCAACCTTGTTAGTGGTTGATCGCTTTTGCTCGGCATAAAGATAATTCTTACCGGTGTTAATATGGATCCGATAAAGTGTATGGGCTGCCTTTATGGGGTGCAACACTAGCTGGTAATAACTGGGACGTTCAATCTCGGACAACTTCTGGCTCAGGCTTTCTGCCCTAATCTCCAAATCGTGCCAATCTCGAATGACATTTTCAGCTTCTCGGTAATTGACGGGACTGAAAGTGTTGGGATCGACCAATTCGTATTTTCTTCGGGATGCATATTTCGAATAGGTGTTTACAAGATAAGCAATCTCTTTGGCGTGCGCGGTACCAAATTCTCGGATGGCCCATTCAAAAATCCACTGGTCGATAGTATCGTGACTCCATTTCTCCATATCATATGCGAGATCAAAATAGAAACTCATTGGCAATTCCTGCGGTTTCAAGTCGCCAACATTGACAATCCAAACCCTATCAGCACCTCTCTCGTAAGCCAAATGAAGTTGTTCCCACATTCGCTGAAGAGAGGTTGTATTCAGCCATTTGTAGTTCCGGGGATCGCCAACATAGTCAAAGTGGTAGTAGAGACCCGCTCCTCCAGAACGCTGTCGCTCACTGTCAAGTGGAAGTCGGCGTATATTGCCCCAGTTGTCGTCGCACCACAACAGGGTGACATCATCAGGCACGGCCAATCCTTCTTCGAAGTATTCTTGAACCTCTTTGTAAATACACCACATTTGTGGGATATCTTCCAACTTCTTGTCCTTGACAACTTCTTGTAAAATCTCTCGCTGAGCTTGGATGACATCTTTAACGACCTTTGTGGCTTCTTCTTTTGGAAGGTTCATAGCGAAATCATCGTATCCTCTCATTCTAAACCAGGTTAGTGACATCCAAGTAGCAATTCATAGTATAACACACATACCCCAAGTTGTAAATCCCTTCATACTCCTTAACCCTTTCGACACCATGTTTGAAGTACGGCTTAATCTTCTCCTTGTTGACGTTCCATTGCCATTCTCCTTCTCCAAACTTTGGCCATTCATGGCAAGCTCGAAGCAATGGTTCAGTGTGGCTAGTACCCATTACCACACCGTAAGCGTCTGCAAGTGCAGGGTTTCGTTCGTCATCCACATTAAACATACTTGCCCACATAGCTGGCCACAGGTAATTAGCCTTGAGCCGAAGGACCAACTCGAAAACGTGAGAATAAAATTCAGAATTGAAACTTGAGCCCCATTGGCTCTTCGCATAACGATCTCGGGCCCAGTTACTAATACAAGGCTCCTCATCATTGATGAAAAATCCTCGATACTTGATGGATGGGGATTTCTGGACCTTATGGATACCATCAGTTATATAAATGGCGTCGTTTTTGGCAATGACAACGTCAGCCCACCAATAGAACGGCGACACTCCAATTAATTGAGACAAGGTGTAAAGACCGAAAATAGTACCCCTCTTGTCGCTTCCAGCAATCACGAGTGCTTTCGGGACACCAGGAATTGGATCTTCAACAAGCGAAACGACATGGGATTCCCATTTCCCCTCAATCTCCTTGACGTCGAGTTTTCCATTGGTGATGATTTCACCAATGAGTTCAGATTCACCAATAGTTCCAGCAATGATCCGGACTGATTCGGGAGACTGGAGAGCCTCAAACGGCGTGGTGAAAAAAAACGGCCCCTTGACGTCATATTGTTCAGCGCTTTTATGGGTAACTGGGGTGTGGTACTCGTACTTTCCAGTAGTGTTGCAAATGTTGTTTACTTCGACAGAAAGAGACTGTCCAGTGACTTTGCCGAAGTCATCGCCCAGATCTTTGGCGGCTCGTAAAACACCCCAATGCTCTTGGCCATCGAGCAAAATGGCACCAGGGCGCCCACCTAGCTGGTAATCGCCGTCGTTCCGACGATCGAAACAAATCATTTCGTTTGCCATGTTAACTTGTTCGCTGTTCACTCATATTGAAACTTACCATATTATATATCCTTTCGCCATGGTAGCTGTGGATCTGCAGAGTCTAAGTTAACCGAGACCCCCACAGTTCTGAGAACCAATGTTGATCATTGCGGGGCAGGTAAAGCATGTTGCGCCGTGTCCGGGTGAAATACACTTTTTTAACCATACACGTATATTCTCCTCGAATTTGGGATCAAATCAATGGCCGATTATTTGTAAGTTTTTCAATTACAGTTCCCTCATGCATTTTTCCGTCGTAGTAAAAGCGGGTCCTGGACGGATCATCCAAGTCTTGGCACCCAACTGTCCCCTGGTTCAATTCCGGGATATTGTTTCTAGGGTTACAAGTAGATACTTACACTACGTCTAAATAAGGCCTATTGGGAAAGCATTCGGAGGTGCTGAAAAATATTCGGTATCCCATGAATAGCATTAGGCCCACATAGCCCACCTGCCGATAAGTTTTATGATAATTTCATTTTGCCGGGAACACAATGTTTCAGTACCCTTATTTTGGCGTACAGGAACACGGCTAAACAAATAACCCGTCTACAGTACCGCAGTATAAAGTATCTACGGATGTATTTCTAAAACGATTCGGTCTTTAGCTATACCAGGTATTGAAATGAAATTGAAAAAGTTTGTCCTTTTTGGTGACTCTATTTCGCGCCGAAGCTCTTCGCAAGAATTCGGCTTTAATTTTGCACCAGCCCTTCAAGAAGGTGGGTTGCAACACTGTTTATAACTATACTAATTTCTGGCATGTAATAGATTACAGCTGTAAACTTGATGTGATAACCAGAGGGTTTGGTGGATACAATACCGAGATGGCTAAATATGTCATAGACTGGGTATTAGAGGAAGAAGGAGCAGTTGAAGGAAATATACAAATAATGGTAAGTCGACTAAGCCAATAGGGTGAATGATTCTGACATTATTTGTTAGACTATCTTCTTCGGTACAAACGATGCGTCAACTGGAAAGAGTGGGATATCTATCAACAGGTACAAACAGAATTTAAACGAGATTGTTGAAAAGGTTAAGTCTTACGGCATTAAGATTATCCTCATTGGACCGACTATCCACGAGAATGTTGATGGCACCGGAGAAAGATCCAGTGAGAGAAACATGAACTATGCTAACGCTGCATTGGAAGTTAGTAGACTCCAAGGTGTCCCTTTTGTGGACTTGTGGGCTGCTTTTGCAAACGCCACGGGGTGGAATCCCGGGTCCCCATATCCCAGTGATAATCTCAAAGAATTGCTGATAGATGGGATTCACTTCAACAGAGTCGGATATGAGATCCTATATGCTCAGGTTAAAGCGGCTATCATAAAATACTATCCTCAACTGGATGCATCTGCAATGCCTTGGCTCTTCCCACGCCACGAAGATATTTTAGGTCAAGAAGACATCAAAAAGGCGTTAGAGTCCTGGAAACCATCAACTCCATAATGAATAGATACTTTATAGTATATCCATACACAATATTCTGTAGTCAAGCTCGCTACCAATAAGTGTAATATGGAATATAAAGTAGGCTTCGTTACCTAGACACCGGGGAACTGGACGCGTAATTCAGTACGAATGTTGTCGCGTTAAGTGGGTATTCCTGTGGGGGTCGGATAAAATCCGCTTCCCCCACCCCCACACTTCCACGCAGTGTATCCTCTCATCATGGCTTTATAAGAAGGGCGAAGGACTAACATGGTCTGACTTTAATTGCAAAAAATGTCTTCGCCGTTTGAAGGAAACCCGTTCAAGAATCGAGGTGATGTTGAGGTCGCCTTCAGGAACCTTTATGAGCCATTGGTGCCTCTATACTCCGAAGGCGGAGCTAGAGTACGAATCGAGGAGACTGGTGCATTCTGTGACCTCGATTCCTCGGACCTTGAGGGCTTCTCAAGGCCAATCTGGGGCCTTGTCCCTTATGTCGCCGGTGGTGGCAAATTCGATCATTGGGATTTGGTTCATAAAGGATTAGCTAACGGAACCAACCCTGAACACCCTGAATATTGGGGAGATACTGTCGACTTGGAACAGCGACTCGTTGAATTTGCTTCCATCGGTTTTGCTTTGGCGTTCATTCCAGAGCAGTTCTATGAACCGCTTTCTGATGAAGCCAAGAAGAACGTTGTCAATTATCTTGTCGCAGCTAGCAACCGAACATACCCAACTACCAATTGGAAGTGGTTCCATGTCTTATTGACCCTGGGATTGAAGAGAATTGGTGCAGATTATGACCACTCAATCACGGAGAAGAATTTGGAAGATATGGAAAAGTATTACCTGAAGGATGGATGGTACGGCGATGGGCCTGACAAGAACGCGATTGATTACTATAACCCATGGGCTTTCCATTTTTACGAATTGATGTACCTGAAGCTCTATCCGGAAGATAAGCGACTTGGAGATGTCTACCTGAAACGAATCGAGGAGTTCATCCCTCAATTTATCCATTGGTTTGGAGATGATGGTGCTGCCCTGCCGTTTGGCCGAAGCTTGACTTACAAGTTTGCATGTGGCTCCTTCTGGGGGGCTCTTGCATTCTCCGAAATTGAGATTATCCCTTGGGGTGTTGTTAAGGGTCTCTATCTTAGACACATGAGATGGTGGGCTAAGCAGCCATTCGCGAGAAAGGGCACTGGGATAATGAGTCTTGGGTTTGCTTACCCAAACGCAATTATGTGTGAGAGATATAACTCTCCGCAGTCCCCATACTGGGGCACAAAGGCATTCTTCCCACTGGCCCTACCAGAATCACACCCATTCTGGCAGAGTGAGGAAGTTGACATTATTCCTAGACCACAGGAAGCGCCCCTTCCAGTTCCCGGTATGGTATTCTCTCACTATCCGAACAATAGCGTAGCCCTTGTGTCTGGTCCTTACCAAAACGGCTCTTACTGTCGGTACCAGGCTGAGAAGTACTGCAAGTTTGCCTATAGTACACGATTCGCATTCAGTGTCGAGACCAATTGCAGGAACTTGAGCGACGCTACTCTTGATAACATGATTGGATTCTCTGAAGATGGGTGTGACTATCGATTCCGAACGAAAACGAAGGCACGAATTTTCGACAACGTACTTTATTCAACGTGGAGTCCTTGGGCGGATGTTAACGTCGAGACTTGGCTTATTCCACAGAGTACGTGGCATGTTAGAGTTCATCGCATCAACAGTTCTCGAAACCTCCAAACAGTTGAAGGAGGGTTTGCAATTTCGGCGTTGGAGCCTGCCAAGGCTCTGACGAAACAGGGAGGCGAAAACTCTGCATATGTCGCCAACCAGGGAGACTTTAGTGGAATTGTTTCTCTTAAGGGGGAGCGAGAAGGTATTGCCACTACGCCAGAACCATCTTCTAATCTCTATTACTCGAAGACTCTGGTTCCTCAACTGAAGGGGAATATTGCAGCCAATAAAGAGACTATTTTGGCATGTGCTGTGATTGCTCAGCCAGACAAATCAGTATTTTCTACCGATTGGCCTGATGTTCCTGAGATGCCTTCTATGGACTTCTTGGAAAAAGCCAAAAAGGAATCGGTGCCAGTTTTAGCAGAAAAAGAATAAAGGCATCACGATGTCTAAACTCCTGTAATCTCTATTGCACAATACCACAACAACGTTAATGAGATATTTGTAGCTTTAAAAAAGATCTCTATTATTGGAGTGTACTACTATACCAACAGCCGTTTGGTTGGTAGAGAAAAACCGAGACACACGATAATCCATATGGGTTATACCATGGGACCCACTGTACTACAGTAGATCGAGAGAAATCGAGCGAGGTTTCTTTTCCTTACCTATAAGGTAGCTCGTATGCAAAATCTGGCTCCGAAATAACAACGTATAGAAGATATGTGGTTCAATTCAAACTGAGATGGATCCACCTTGTACTGGATACACAAGATGAATGATAAGCAAGATGCGCCAGATAAAAGGTGTGTCTGGACTTGGCGTTACGGGGATCTAGGAAATATTGAACCGGAATATAATGTGGGGCCTAAAGTGCTTGATAAGCTATGTATACACAGACGTACTTCCTACAAGATTAGCGGGAAGGAAAGTTCCCCTACGGGGCTAAAAAAGCCGTCCCAGTGTAGGTCCTTTTTGGAGGGGCTGCACTGTTTGATAGACATGTAGAGCCAAGTTTTGGTTATGCCCGCTCCGGGCCGGCCATTAAACCGGTTCGCCGGACCTGGGGTAATGGAGTGCATACGGAAGCGGTCCTATACATAGACCGGGGAAGTTCATTTGACATTATTTGTGGGGTGCGGGGATTATTGGCTTCAATATGGATGCTATATTAAGTGGTAGTTTTCTTCGATCAGTGCAACAATTCTCTCTAAAACAGCGATGGAGGAGGAAAAGATCCAGTCGGACAACTTTGAAGGGCTTGTGCTCAATGATGTTATTCCCAAAAGAGACAAACCATGGTGGAGAGATGGCACTTTGATAAAGCTTAATCTTCTTCTGCTCTGTGCTCTGCTTACTCAGACTGCTTCTGGTTATGATAGTAGTATGCTCAACGGCATGCAATCTCTACCTCAATGGCAGCGATTCTTCGGTGAGCCTACCGGCACTCGATTGGGTGCTATGACCTTTGGTCCAACTGGTGGTACTCTGATTTCGGTCTTGATTTCCTCGCAGGTTTGTGAAAAGTTTGGTAGACGATACCCAATCTGTGGCGGGTCAATAATCATTATCATCGGATCCATTTTGCAGACTGCTGCGATGAACTACGGCATGTTTGTCGCGTCGCGTTTCTTGGTAGGATTTGGCCTTGGGATTGTGGCTGTTTCGGCTCCACCACTTCTTTCAGAAGTTGCCTACCCAACCCATCGTGGTAAACTTGTCTCATTTTATCTTGTATCTTGGCCATTGGGATCTTTGATCGCCGCATGGATTACCTACGGAACATTTAAAATGACTGACTCTTCGTGGAGTTGGAGAATCCCTAGTGTTCTTCAGTGCTCCTTCTCGGTTGTCCAAGCTGTGTTGAGTTTGTTTGCACCGGAATCGCCACGATGGCTTATTTACAATGGCCGATCCAAAGAAGCTTATGATATTCTCTCCAAATACCATGCCAATGGTGACAGCGACTCTCGATTAGTCCGGTTTGAGATGGCTGAGATTACTGCAACCCTCGAAATGGAGAAGGTGCAGAAGTCTTCCCGATGGATGGAGTGGGTGGCTACCAGAGGCAACAAGCATAGACTTTTCTTGGCTCTGTATATCCCTGCTATGATGCAATGGTCTGGTAATGCTTTGACGTCTTATTACCTTTCTCCAGTGCTTAATACCATTGGAATCACCGATTCTAAGACCCAACTGATTATCAATGCTTGTATGTCAGTGTGGAGTTTTCTCGTCGCCTGCGTTTTTGCACTGCTCGTTGACAAATGGGGACGACGGCGTCTCTTCCTTATTGGCATGGGTGGAATGGGCATAGCTTATATTATTTGGACTATTTGTTCGGCCATCAACCAGGAGAAAGACTTCAAAGTCAAAGGCTACGCAGCGGGAGTTCTGGTTATGATCTTCGTGTTTTCCGCTTGTTATCACGTCTGTTCACCAGTCGCTCCTACTTACATTATGGAGGTTGTGCCATTCTCCTTGCGTGCTAAAGCATCTATGCTGTACCAGTTGACTGGTAACTTGGCTGGTATTTACAACAGCTTTGCTAACCCGGTCGCAATGGAAGCAATCCAGTGGAAGTATTACATTGTCTGGTGCGTGGTTATTGGATTTAACTTTACAATGATCTTCTTCTTCTTCCCAGAGACCAAAGGAAGAGCCCTGGAAGAGGTAGCAGAAATTTTCGATGGTCCTGATGCCCTGGCTGGCACCAACGCTATGAAGCAGACTGGGTTGGATATGCATGCTGAAAAAGCGCTTGATGTCAACGAAATTGAAAAGGCTTAAGTGTTTTGATTCCATTGTTTTGTTTTCTATAATCCTTTTAGTATCTTAATTAGTGCATCTTTTTTTGATGAACTTAGTGAACTGATCGGGATCCACATCTGCGAAGGTGGTACCCATTGCAATTCGGTCGTACCAGACTTGGCGAGTATCTTGAGTCCCCTTCATTGTGCCATCGTCATGCCAGCCGTTGGCGTAAAGACAGACTCGGAATTGGAATGAGCTAGAATCATCAATGGTAGTTTGAAGGTTATGCTCGTCAAGCACCATTTCGCCGTCAAACCAAATCTTATAGTATCCGGTTTCATCACTCCTCCATTTCGCTTGTATTACAGCCTTATGCCAGTCACCTGATGTAACTGTAGCTAATTCCTTGAAGTTCTCCGTCTTCTGACTGCAGATTCCTCCGTATTTGACTCGGGAGTACAACCTATCTCCTACTATCCACGCCATGCTAGAGGACATCCAATCATCTCATCCACTATCCGAGAAATCACCAATAAACTGGGCGAGGTTATATGACTGTGCCGGTGAAAATTCCCAGTTTTCTTGAAGCCGGAATGCAAATCCATAGAACTCAGTGTCCCCGAGTGTATATGCATCGTTTTTAATCACCTCTGAATGGTAGCGGCCTGTATAGCTCTCGTCATAGATCTGCGACATCTTCAATGCTGTTGGCTCCTTGTAAACAACATTGGTAACCTCTCGGACCTTCCCGTTATGTTCATGGTCGTGTCCCATCCGGAGAGGGTTCCATCGTTTGGAAAATTTGCTCAGCATGTACTGTAATGGCCGATGTAAGTGCCGCAATTACGAGGAGAATGCGATCGCCAAGCATTGAAAAGTTAATTCACTGTAACGTGTTAGGTGATTGGTATGAAATTGAGAAAATATAATTGCTAAACCCCCTAATATATATACTTACAACGAGTGAGTGGGGTGGGGGGGGGGGGGGGGGGGGGGGGTGGTGGGGG
>JAKTQL010002522.1:11666-35145 GCA_030558815.1 Blastobotrys malaysiensis
CTCTCCCCAGACTCAGAATTAGTCGTACAGTTTTGTTACGCAGTTCCTGGTAAAGGGGGTCTGGGGGTGAAACCCCCAGCTACGGGAGCTCGAGGGCTGGCCCTCGAATACACTCCGCAATTGACACTGGAGGACCGGTCCCCTAGAACCCCAGATCAATGGGGGTCTGGGGGGCTTCCCCCCAGCTACGGGAGCTCGAGGACTGGCCCTCGACGATATTGGGGGGCAATTGACACTGGGGGACCAGTCCCCCAGACCCCCTGTGGGCAGGGGCTCCGCCCCTAGAACCCCGTAGTTACAGGGCTTGTTACGCGTTGGGAGGTTCATTACAGAGTACGCCTGCGGGGGTCTGGGGGCAGAGCCCCCGCTACGGGAGCTCGAGGGCTGGCCCTCGAATACACTACGCAAGCAATTGAGACTGGGGGACCAGTCCCCCAGACCCCCTGTGGGCAGGGGCTCCGCCCCTAGAACCCCGTAGTTACAGGGCTTGTTACGCGTTGGGAGGTTCATTACAGAGTACGCCTGCGGGGGTCTGGGGGCGGAGCCCCCGTTACGGGAGCTCGAGGGCTGGCCCTCGAAGATATTGGGGGGCAATTGACCTGGGGGACCAGTCCCCCAGACCCCCTGTGGGCAGGGGCTCCGCCCCTAGAACCCCGTCGCAAGGGGGTCGAGGGCAGGGTCTCGGATAGACTGGGCGATTACTGGCTAGAGCGGCCTGGGCGGGGGCCACGGGACGAGGTGCGGCTGGGGACGTGAGCCGCACGTCGATCACGTGTGAGCCGCACATGTGGACATGCAGCAGGGTGGCGCACCACGGCGAGGGTAGGGGCCGGGGAGCTGCCCAGGCGGCCTGGACGGGGCGAAGCGAGGCGCGGCCTGGCCAGCTGGCGCGTCTGGTGAGACGGAATGGATCAAGTGGTTGGTCAAGGGCGGCGGAGGACGCGGTGGTGGTGTGTTGTCACGGCAACGGGCGGCGCGGGCCCAGCAGGCCCCGGGCCAAAAAGCACTGATACGACCATTTTTCCTCTCCAAGAAATGAAATCTTGAAGAGCCATCGCCGGTCCAAACTCAAATAACGCCACAGTCTTTTTTCCACCCTCAGCAGAGATCGTAGTACCGGGAAGGAGAGTGGATTTTACCAGGTTTCCGCAACCGGCCAGCTTTTTCCCATCTTACTAGCACTTACGGGCGTAGTCTTGTGGTTTCAGTAGCAACTCTCTTTTTTTTGATATCATTCGTAGCGGTAGGATGATGGACCGATCTCGCGGTCGGCCCGACTTCTACCTGGCGACCTCGTCGGACGAAGAAGACGCGGTGGTGGCGCCCAAGCCGGTGCGCCGCAGGCCGAACGTTTCCCGCGGCGACGAGGTTGCTCAGGAGGAAGCGATCCACCGCTTTTCGTCGCAGTCGCTGCACTCGTATTCGTACGCCATTGTGGCGCATAATTCGATTGGCCAGCGGATCGCGGTGCTCAAGAACTCGCTGCATTTTTTGAAGGAGAACCCGCAGATGCTTAATGACCTGCACACGTCGCTCTCTTCCGCATCGCTGACGCCGCGGCGGACCAGTAATACTAGTAGTAAGCTCCCGCTGCCCATCAATTCCCCCGTGCCCGATCGGTACCCGTCGCGGCGCGGGTCTTCAGCGACGAGCCCCATTATGGAGCGGTGCTCGCTGGCCAGCTCACGGCGTGAGAGCGCCTCGAGCGCCTCCACCGAGCCGCCGCTTCAATCGGGTACCATGTGGCAGCATGTGTTGAGCAATATTCGCTCTTCGGCGAGTTCGGCCACCTTGTCGATGCTCAATTCGTTACAGCCGCTGCGCGTTTCGGACGAGCCGTTTACCGCCGCGGGCCAGGGCAACATTGAGCGTATTTTGGAGATTTTAGAGTCGGCGTATGCCAGCATGGAGTCGAAGTTGTACTCGTCGCCGTCCTCCAAGCTCAATTCTCCGGCGGTACCCCGGGTCCCGTCGCGAACTGCTTCCTTCTTCGTGTCGGTAGAGTCTCCAGCGGGGTCCCCCAGCCCCAAAGACCAGCATAAGAGGACTTTGACCAACACGGCAGCGCATGCTATTGAGTCGCAGATTCTCGACGCGCTGGCGACGCCGTACATTGACGCATCTTTCCCATCCTTTTTGCAGCGGAGTAACCGCCGGTCCGTGTCGAGTTTTGCCAACATGGTGCACTCGGTGTCCTCGCTCAACCTTACTGCGCCGCTAATTGACTCGGACAAGCTGCCGTGTGCGCTGACCCCAATGGTGTCCATGGCCAACAAACTGGCCGCCAAGCATTCTGTGTTTACGACCCGGCCGGGCCCTGGGTTTGAAATCTTGTCGGCAAATGACATTGCGTGCCTCATCTTTGGCTTCTCGCAGAGCCAGCTGCACAATTTGAGCATTACCGACATTATCTCCCCCGCCGACCGCGCCCATTTCATGAGCCGGTTGTCGCGGGCGGAGAGCAATGGGTCGGTTATTCAGTGTGGCGCGGTGTACCCCATTGTCAAGTCCAATGGCCACGAGAATATGGCGTCCTTTTGGGCCAAGCACAATTCCAATGGGTTTGTGGTGTGGGTTGTGGAGGAAGTACTTCGTGACAAGGCCATTATCCATGCGGATGGCCCTGGACCCGATGCGTGTATCAAGTCCATCTCCGGGGTCAACTATGAGGCGCTGGTTCCGCCTCAGGTTGAAGGGCTTGCGGTCAAGGATTTGTTTTGCCACCGCCCTCCGCTGGAGCCCGAGTACCGGTACGGCACGGTGAAGAATGAGTCGATGAGCATTCCGTGTTTGGTGCGCCAGGCCGGGTCGGTCGTGGAGATTGCATCCTTGCCGTACATGGCCGGCGTTATTGTGGTGCGAAAGAGCGACCTTAGTATCGTTGACTACAATGACCATTTCATGCAGAATCTGTTTGGGTACGAGGGCTCTCTTGCGGGCAAGTCGATTGATACCCTCATCCCGCGGTTCACTACCTATGTGGGGGCGATTTCCAAGCTCCACGGCATTGGCGAGTCGGGGCTCGTTCTCCCCGAGCACATGTTCCGCAAGATGGCTGCACTGGTTGCAGATGGCGACGACGACGTGATGGACGGGGAGCGACCGGCAGGGTCGGGGGCCACTTCGCCCGAGGAGACGGCGAGGTATGCGCGGTTTTTGAATTCACGGGGTATTGAAGCGCGCAACGCGTTTGGCGACGAGTTGACGATAGATGTTCAGCTACGGGTTGTATCATCGCACTACTACTCGTTGTGGATCACGTATACGCGCAGCGGCCCCGACCGGGCGCAGAGCGAGGTTCCGTCGCAGCTCCAGCTGTACAGCGAGAAGCGGCGCAAGACGGAGAGCACTCATTCGAGCACAAACTCGGTGACGAGTCTGAATGAGGAGTCGGTGAGTCAGGTGAGCAGCCCTACCTCCGTGACGAGCAACTCGACTGCGATTGACCCGGTTGAGTATGCCAAGCATACGCCGGAGATTGGTGCGCGGCGGCGCATTAAGAAGATTGAGAACTTTGAGATACTTGACAAGATGGGCGAGGGTGCGTACGGCAAGGTTTTGCTGGCGCAGTACAAGGCGCCGCCCAAAGTGACGGTGGTGGTCAAGTGTGTTATCAAGGAGCGTATCCTGGTGGATACGTGGACGCGGGACAAGAAGCTGGGCACGATTCCTAATGAGATCAAGGTGATGGCGGCGCTCAACAATAGTCCGCACGAGAGCATTATCAAGCTGCTTGATTTCTTTGAGGATGACGATTATTATCATATTGAGATGGAGCGCCACGGCAACCCGGGCACGGATCTGTTTGATCTCATTGAGCTCAAGGCGGACATGAGTGAGCAGGAATGCAAGAGTCTGTTCAAGCAGGTGGTGTCTGCGGTGGCTCACCTGCATCGTCACGGCATTGTGCATCGTGACATTAAGGATGAGAATGTAGTGGTGGACGAGCAGGGCAAGGTAAAGTTGATTGACTTTGGGTCCTCGGCGTTTGTCAAGCAGGGTCCGTTTGACGTGTTTGTTGGCACGTTGGACTATGCGGCGCCCGAGGTGCTTGGGGGCAAGCCGTATGCGGGCAAGCCGCAGGACGTGTGGGCTTTGGGCATTTTGTTGTACACCATTGTGTACAAGGAGAATCCGTTTTACAATGTGGACGAGATTGTTGATGGGAACCTGCGGGTGCCGTTTGTGTTGTCCAAGGAGAGTTTGGATCTGGTGCTCATGATGCTTACTCGGGATGTGAACAAGCGGCCGCAGTTGGAGGCCATTGAGAGCCATCCGTGGCTTCGCAATGATGATTAATTGGGACAGGGAAAGGATACGGAAAAAATGTACTAACCGATGTTATTTATGAAAATATAGACGTTACCATGAACAGTGATTATAGAGCGAACAGTTGAGAATGTAGTGCGATATGGCGATCAATGCCATCAGATATCAATCGATATTGTCAATAATCAGGTTAATACTCGTTAACAACTATTATTGTAATCATCAATGGTTAATACTCGTTAACATCTATTATTGTAATCAATAATCAATGGTTAATACTGGGTAATTTGTTATCAAAGTTGGATACACCAGCGATTTAAAGCCAGTGTTAAAGAAGTGCTAAAACGGGAATTAAAACGAGAGTTGATCATGCTATTCAAAGCTAATCAATGAACTGCCAGATAATGAGCTACCAGATAGTGAGCTACTAGATAATGAGCTACCAGATAATGAACTAATGAACTAATGAACTAATGAACTAATGAACTAATGAACTAATGAACTAATGAACTAATGAACTAATGAACTAATGAACTAATGAACTAATGAACTACGGTAATGAACTAATGAACTAATGAACTAATGAACTACGGTAATGAACTAATGAATTAATCAATGGACTTTAATGAACTAACCAACGGATCAATCCATCGATTCGTAAGCTTCAATGAATTAGACACGAATTAACTAATCAATGAACCAATTCATAGACCTCAATGAACTAATCAATGAACTAGTTAATAACTAATCAATGAACTCGTTAATAACTAATCAATGAACTCGTTAATAAGTATTCGGTGAACTAGCCAATGAACTAATACCAATCAACAATAACGGTAATCAATGAACTGAACTAATCAACGAACTGATCAGTGGACTTTAATGAACTATCAGGTAATCAATGAACTAATCATTGTACTTGATAAATTAACCAATGGACTGATAACTCATCAGCGAGCCAACGGTAATCAATAGACTGATCAATGAACTAATCAATAATCGATTCATAGACTTTAATGAATTAACCAATGAACTAATAGCTAATCAATGAACTAATCAATGAACTAATCAATGAACTAATCAATGAACTAATCAATGAACTAATCAATGAACTAATCAATGAACTAATCAATGAACTAATCAATGAACTAATCAATGAACTAATCAATGAACTAATCAATGAACTAATCAATGAACTAATCAATGAACTAATCAATAATAAATAGACTTCAACGAAGTAACCAATAAACTGATAAATGGCCTTCAATAAACTAATCAATAAACTGATCAATAAACTGATCAGAGACTTTAATGAGCTATCAGGTAAGCAATGAACTACGGTACTAACTAATCAATGAACTACCATTAGTCAATGAACTACCGGTAACTAATCAATGAACTAATAACTGATCTCAATGAACAATCATAAACCACTAATAAAAAATCATTAACTAACCAACTAACGTCAAATTTAGATACCAAAAACTCCCTATTCTACTCCGGCTTGTTCAATCCATAACCGTTGTCGTTGGCGAAAACTCCCAAGGAGCGTTTTGGCCATTACAACTTTGTACCACCCACCACCACTAAGCGACACGACCACGATTGTATGCCCCTCCCCATAAAAAACGAACCAAGGACGGGGAAGGGCATGTTGACGAACCTAGACCGGCGAGATCACGACGACGACCGGCGGCGACGCGAATCGGTTGGCAGTGGGGACAGCTCTGCGCCGACCGTTGAGGAAGGCAACGACAGCTCCGAGGCGGAGACGGTCATTCTCCCCGAAGAAGAGCGGCGGCGTCCGGGCCGTAAGAAACACCACTCGATCAAGCGCTTCCAGCGGCGCATCCCGTCCTCCTCCTCCGACGAGGACGACGCCCATGCGGGCCTGTACGTCCGGCGGCGCGGCGCGGCCGCTTCCAAGCACCAGCGCAAGGGCTCAGCGTCCAAGTCGTCGCGGTCCGCGTCCCCGGGGACCGCGCACCACTCGGGGAAGCGCCCGGGGCGGGCGATCCGGGACCCGAGCGGGCGTCTCGCGCTCCAGAAGATGTGCGACCGCGGGGACTACGACAAGGCGCGGCAGCTCATTGAGGCCGGGGCGGACGTGAACGACCGGGACTATGCCGGGAACACGGCGATCCACGATGCGGCGCTCAAGGGCCACGTAGAGATTGTAGAATTGCTGTTGGACAATGGCGCCATTATCGACATTCGGTCCGGCGTGGACGAGCTCGACACGCCGCTCATTGATGCGGCGGCCGCGAGCCGCATCGACGTGGTGCGGCTCTTGCTAGACCGGGGCGCGGATCCGCGCATCTACAACAAGCAGGGCAAAACCGCGCTCGATTCGATCCCCGAGGAGAGCGCCGAGTACGACGAGCTGGAGCGGATGCTCAAGGAGGCGGCGTACCGGGTGCGCAAGGCGCGGAGAGGGAGCGAGGCCAGTACGAGCGACAATGCGTCGCGGAGTAATAACAACGACATTGACCAGGCGACCAATTTCGACCCGTCTAATAGCATCCCCGGCACGTTCCCGCCGGAATTGACGCGGAAAAAGCCCGAGAACGAAGGAGCGAATAATGGCTCTAGTAAAAGTTCTGCGCCGCGGCGCCGTGGCGCTCGATCCCAGTCGATTCGTAACGATTTGTTGTGGATGGACTTGACTACGCGGTCCGGCAGAGAGCAAGTGTACAAGAAGGCCGCGGATGGCGATATCCAGTATGTGGGCAAGTCTTTAGAGGAAGGATGGGTCCCAGATGGACAGTCGATTGGGTTGGCGGCTCGCCACGGTCACACCGACTTGGTGGGGCTGCTTTTGGCGTTTGGTGGCAACAGCGATGCGCTCAATTTTGACGGCGAGACGGCGTTGGAGCAGACAATTGGCCGGGGTCACCTCGACACGATCAAGCTGTTGCTCAAGAGCGGCGCTGATCCGCTGCGGAAAGACCGGCGCGGGCGTAGCTACTACGATATTGCGCGGGACGCTGTGGGGAGCGACGACGAGGAGACGTTGCTTATCCAGGATGCCATGGATAACGCGTCGCCATCTCCTATTGTAGAGGGGGACAAGAAGCGCAAGAAGCGCGATTCCCCGAAGGAAGAGGAGCGGGTGAAGCGCCCCAAGGAAGCCAAGCGCAAGTCCAGTGAGGAGCCGGCCAAGCCCAAGAAGGCGCACTTTTACGAGGAACAGGTAGAAGAGAAGAAGTTTGAGGAGCCAACGAAGCTCGAAGAGCCAAAGAAGCTTGAGGAGCGCACGAAGCTTGAGGAGCGTACGAAGCTCGAGGAGCGCACGAAGCTCGAGGAGCGAAAGAAACTCGAAGAGCGCACAAAACTCGAGGAGCGAAAGAAACTCGAAGAGCGCAAGAAACTCGAGGAGCGAAAGAAACTCGAAGAGCGCAAGAAACTCGAGGAGCGAAAGGAATTGGAGAAACAGGAGGCCGAGGCGGAGCGTAGAGCCTTGGAAAAGGAAAGGGCTCTTGAAGAGGCAAAGGCCGAGAAGGAAAAAGCTCTTGAAAAAGAAAAAGCCCTCGAAAAGGAAAAAGCCCTCGAGAAACAGCGTGAGATTGCGGCGGCTCAGCGCGACAAGGAACGCAAGCAACGCGAATTGGCCGAGGCTCAGAAGGAAAAAGAACGCAAGCAGCGGGAGGCGCTGGAGGCTCAAAAGGAAAAAGAACGTAGACAACGGGAACTACAAATGCTCAAGGCCCTCGAGGCAGACGAGAAACGCAAGCAAGAAGCACGGCGACGGGCCCAAGAAGCCGAGGCGGAACAACAGCGCCAGCGCCAGCTCGAGGCCGAGAAGCGAAAAGAACTCGAAGAAGAGCGCCAGCGGGCCCTGTCGCTTAAGAAAGATGCTGAGCACCGCAAAAAGTTCCCCTATGGCGTACGGGTGGCGCATTTTGGCACTGGCCACACGAGCGAGCACATGCAGTCTTTCCTACCCCTGCTAGTGCGCTCGTTCGACTCTTCTGCCAAACTGCCTGCCACCAACTCTGCCGACATGTCGCAATTCTACTTTGTCGACCTCCAGATTAGCCTTTTCCTCGGGGTGCAGAACCTGTATCAGGCGTACCCCGACCTGACCAAGAAGCTCGTTACGGACCAGGAAAAGAACCGCATGTGGAGCATGCTCGTCCCGTGGCTATGCCGGCGTGTCCATCCGCTTGACGAGGCGCCGATGCCCACTGAACAGCTGCTCGCAGAGCGGTCCGAAGACAAGAAGCGGTTCTGTGCCATGACCGTATTCTGGCTCAAAGTCGAGCAGGTGGCGGAAATTCTGCGGCGCGACTTTGGGCATGCGTACCAGCTCTTTAACTCGACCCAATTGGTTCACATGGACCTGGAGTACGACGACAAGGAAAACACCACCACCGGGGACTCGGTGTGGGCCCACATGCCGTCGCGGGTGCGGGTCAAGGTGGAGTACCCGACTTGGCAATGATAGAAATGAAATGATGCTAACGACCTACTAACGTACAGTATTTATTGTATTATTATTTATCGTATAACAAACCATCACTAAGATTGCATACTATTATGGAGGGCCAGCCCTCTCTTGGTTGGCCCCTCTCCCCCGGCAGTTAGCGTTTCAATGGAAATTTACATTCATACTCGTCATAAACGGCTAGACATAGCTAACCTTGGTACCCATTCGCAACGTCTGCATCAGCTTGGCCAACAGGAACTGCAGCAGCCCCAGAATGCGTTTCCTAATGACCGGGTTGGCCCCCGACAGCACCACGACAGACACAAACAGCACAATCTCCAAAAACCGCTTGGACTGCGTCAATGCAACAAACCGCGACTTCCAGTGCCGCACCAAAGAGGTAATGTCGTGTACCGCCCGCGGCGGCGCGTTGTTAGTAATGTCGGTGTGCCGCGCCGCACTGCTCGAGGTTGACGCCGCACCAGGGGCTGCAGCCGCAGCCGCAGCCGCATGAGCCGCACCACCCCCCGACGTGGGGGATACCGCCTGGTCGGCCCGTTTTGGCGACTGCGGCGGCGAGTTGCGCCGGTTTATAGCCTCCTGCACCCGCTCCTTCTCCTTCTGCTTGAGCTCCTCCTCCTCTACGCGCCTCTGCTCCTGCTCTCGGTTAATCTCGTGCTCTACCGCGCTCACCTTGTCCACATCCAGCCGCGACGCACTCGCCACCTCCCGCGCATAGTCAAACTGCCCCCTCTGACAAAGCACCTTGTATACATAAACGTCCAGCAGCGCCTTGGCCTGGACATCGTCCCCGCTCGACGCCAGACTCTGCTCCAACACCTTCTGCGTCCGCTCCAGTAGCGTCTCCGGGGCCGCGGGATCGCAGTACTTGGTACACAAGATGGCAATGGGCACGACCACCTGCGGCGGGATGGTCTCCGGAGCAAACGCAGAACCAGCCGCGTCCCAAATGGTCGTCCCGTCGAACACCTGCGCCTTGAAGTGCCGCTTCAGCTGCTTGGAAATGTTGCTATTGCCCGCGTTCAGCGCCGACTCGGCCAGAGCCAGGTAGAGACACCACGCCCGGGTGCTGTTGGTCTTGAGCAGCGGCTCGACCGTCTCAAAGCACTCCGTGAACTGGCGGTTCAAAAACTGCGACGCCGCAACCTTGTACTGGCTCGCCGTGATATCCGACTGGCTATTGCCGGGAGAAAACAGACTCCTCGACCCATTCATCACACTCGTCATCTCTGCCAAACTCTAGTTGTGTGGGGTTGAAAGATCATAATGGCATGTCGGCCTGGATCCGAGGTCCACCCCTCACCCCGCCCTTTCAGGGGATGGCCGATACATGCTGAATCAGCGCTGACTAATCACAGCCCCGACTTGGCGCCATGGGGGTTCTAGGGGCGGAGCAGGGGGTCTGGGGACTGGTCGTCAATTGCTCGAGGAGTGTATTCGAGGGCCCTCGCAGGCGTATTCTGTAACGAACCTCCCAACGCGTAACAGGCCCTGTAACTACGGGGTTCTAGGGGCGGAGCCCCTGCCCACAGGGGGTCTGGGGGACTGGTCCCCCAGTGTCAATTGCCCCCCAATATCTTCGAGGGCCAGCCCTCGAGCTCCCGTAGCGGGGGCTCTGCCCCCAGACCCCCGCGGGCGTACTCTATAATGAACCTCCAACGCGTAATAAGCCCTGTAACTACGGGGTTCTAGGGGCGGAGCCCCTGCCCACAGGGGGTCTGGGGGACTGGTCCCCCAGGTCAATTGCTTGTGTAGTGTATTCGAGGGCCAGCCCTCGAGCTCCCGTAGTTGGGGGCAAAGCCCCCAAGCCCCCTTTCTATGGGTGATTCTAGCAGTGTAGTGAATTCAATTGCGGGCGTTTACATTAAACTACAGCTTGGACTGGAACGAGTTGAGGCGGTTGATCTGGGCGACGGCCTCGGCCATGATCTCGTCGACGACCTGCTTGGCGGGGACGATTGCCTTAACGACGGCGGCGGTCTCGCCCATGAGGTACTTGTTGTCGTCCTCGTCGTCGTTCTCGGGGTCTGGGTCGTAGTTGTCGTCCTCGAGGTCCCTGTCGTATGGGATGATGCCCTTGGACGTGAGCTGGGCGATCTCGTCCTGTCGCGTTTCCCAGTTGTTGACGTACTTGGTTCGGTAGACCCGCAGAGGCCGGCCGGTATAAATAAGCGTTCGCACTGTGTCGTCGAACCCGGCGTTGAGCACTTTTTGCTTGTGGTTCATTGGAGCGCCAGACTCCTCGGTCGCGACGAACCGGGTGCCGACCCACACCGCATTGGCGCCGTAGCTCAGCGCAGCAGCGAGCGATCTGCCGCAGTACATGCCACCCGCGGCGACTACCTGGACCTGCTGCTTGGTGATCGGGGACCGGTATCCTTTGACGGCGTCCACGACGGAAGGAATGAGCAGCGTCGAGGGAATTGAGCCGGTGTGGCCGCCGCCCTCGCCGCCCTGGCAGCAGATCATGTCCACTCGAGCCAGGTCGCTACCGTTGGACCCGAGCAGGTGCTTGAGGTGCTTGACGGCCCCGATCATGCACATAACCATGATGCCATGCATGTGGAGGTAGTCGCAAATCTCCTGCGACGGGGCGCCAATAGCGGACACCACGAGCTTGGCCTTGTGCTTGATGATAACGTCGAGGAACGGCTTGATGGGGCCCTTGTGGTAGGCCTTGTTGGTCTTTCGGGCACTACCGCCAATCTTGGGCAGCAGGAAGTCAACCCCAAACACGCCGTTCTCCGGGTCGTCCATGTACGACTTCATCTCCACCAGCAGATTGTCTAGCAGATCTGGGGTAGGAGCGGCCGCTGCTCCAAGGACGCCAATGCCTCCGGCGTTGGTGACGGCAGCGCACAGCCGGGGGCCGGCGGCGATGTTCATACCGGCCAGGAAAATGGGGTGCTGGACGCCAAAGTGCTGAGTGATTGGAGTGGAAATGGACATTTTGTTACCAATTGGTTGGACTACAGCAGTGGATTCCCCTGGTCTATATAGGTCTCCATCCTGATCGGTCGGTACGGCTGACTCTACGCACTCCGATAGGCGGTTTCCCCACACAGCCAAACCTCGGAGGGGCCTAATTGCCGAGTGATGAGGAGACCCGTATAGCACTCCGACCATTAATTCCGATAGACTTGCAGGTTCCGCGTTGGTCGTCGGGCGTACGTGGACTGTTATTGGCCATTATTGATATTATGGAATGGGATATGGGATACTCGGTAATGTCTGTCTACCCTATAGAGGCGGTGCAGTACCTGGTAATATAATGTGTAGTTTGTTAAGGTTACTAGTAGAACCACTGGTACATTGTATGCAGTTCCATTTCATTCGGAGCATGTAGGATCCGATGAGGGTAAGGCTGTTTCGAGTCAAAAGGACCACCTGGATCAACGAATCATCGACATGATCCAAGATTCACCAGATTCACCCTACTTCAGGGACCTCCTACGAATGTTATAGCACTAGTAATAACAATTGATCCCTACCCCAGTACATGGATAATTCAATAAACTCAACCCCAGTGGATAATTCAATAAACCACCCTCAGTGTATTTTAGTTTTTAATTAACGCCCCATGACCCGTAGATTAAAGCCCATCGGGACTCCTAAACCACCGCACGTTTCTCTAAATACCACTCGACAGGCTACAAATCATTTGACCCTACTTCTCTTGGCTTCCTCGTTGAACACGCTAGGCAAGGACTGCAAAGACATCACCCCATTGTCCGCTTGGCTTGGCACAGCCGCACCGAAAAATTCAGCCGTACGCACGTGGGGTATAAGCCGTTGAATAAAGGCTCTATTTAAGCAGCCTGGATGCCAGAGGGTGGACGCCAAAATGATTTCAATTGATATTTGGTACCATATTATCGATTCAAACGAGCTTTCCAAGCACGATCTGTGTAACCTGCGGCTTGTATGCCACGAGCTCGAACGAATTGTTAATAGCCGGCTGTGGGCCAACCTGGCCATGGCTTTTGACACCCGTTCCACCTCGCCAGTGGTCTCTAGACACCACCATCACAAGAGGCTGGATTACAATGCTTTGAGAGAGCAATTGCTGTCGCGAATCCATCCACGGTACATTATACGCATGTACCAGAGCGACATTTGGAAGATTAACAAGGTATGGGGCATTGAGCGGACAAAGCACCTGTTCCGCAATGTCACAGACCTCTACATGATCACAGACTACTGGGCCCCGCGGAATGATGAGCTTATCACAGAGGACCCTGTGTGGTACTCGGACAACACGGTCCACCTGCGGTGGCTTATCCCCAAGCTACCCGAGTTGCTCCCCAATGTTAAAACCCTCTCAGTGCAGGCTCACGATTTTAGGGACATTGCGCGAGGGTGGAAGACGTTTGTGCCGCACATATTCGGGCTCTTTGGGCCCGAGGTGTACAAGTACCTTGAGATTGTGTACTCACACAACCTGCGTCCTCACGAAGATGACATGGTTCCGTACGTTGACGTTAACAGTCTAACGTTGGACTTTTCAGCCTCACCAATTGAGGTGGCCAAATTGCCCCCCGAGTATTTAGAGTCGCGGGTTGAGAGCTTAATAGCACTGGCGAACCCCAGGAGCCCCCACGCGCTGGTAATCGTCGGCCCAGAGGCCGATAAAGAGGTCAACCCAAAGCTCAAGGAGGCGTACATACCGCATATCGAGTGTGTCGACATGAACCACTTGCTACGCAACGTGGAGGAGCTGACGGTGTCTGGGACGAAGCCGGTTTCCTTCTACGCACTGCCCAAGCTCAGGAAGCTTACAGTGTTTACGATTGAGTCGTTTGATCTGCCGAATGCAGTCGATTGGCCAAACCTGGAGGAGCTTTGTCTCAAGCCCAAGAAGCGCATCCAACCAGCAACACGGCTCATTCACCAGCGCATCCCGTCGTTACACCACTTTACAGTGTGTACGGGCCAGGTCGACTATGTCTACGACGTTTTACACCCCACCGCGGTGCATTGATTCAAACTTGACAACATACTCGCAGTTGGACATTAATCTTTTCAATTCTCATACACGTTCACAAATACACACATTAGTACTGCTGGAATACTGCTCGCGCAGTGTCAATCAACCGCTTCACACCAATCATCCACTTTCCACACTCGTCGCTTCGCGTAGTCATAATGTCAACCTGCAGGGCAGTGGCCGTGTTGTAGTCCTGCTGGCTGACCGCCTCAACAAGCCGCAGCATCTCCTCAATCGTCTCCTCAGACAACAAGTCCTCATTGTTCAGGTGGTCGTAGAGCATGTTGAGTCGGCGCTCCGCATCCTTCATCTGTCGCTGGTACTGCTGTGGAATGACCGGCATGACCCGCTCGAGCTCCTGGCTCAACACGTCGTAAATCGGTCGCGCCTTGTCGGGAATGTGGCTTCGGTCTCCCGGCGGGTGCTTTGGAGTCACCTGCTCGATAATTGGCTCCGGCTCGGGGGTCGCAGTCTTGTGGCTAGGAGTCCCGGGTTGGTACTGGCCCGCCAGTGGGGGCGCCGCACTAAACCCAGCCCCTGGGCCTGGTGGTGGCGGAGGTGGTGCGAACCCAGCACCGCCCATTGGTGGGGGTGGAGCCGCAGCGCTAGGCGGGTTCACTGGAGCATATGGGTTGCTTGGAGCGCTCTGTTGTTGCTGCTGCTGGCCCGGGGGTGGCGCATATGGGTTTGCTGGCGGGCTAGCAACTGGTGCAGCTGGCGCCGCCTGGGCATATGGGTTTACGGGACTCTGCTGCATTGGAGGCTGCTGAGCATATGGGTTTGGTGGAGGCACATTGCCGCCATAGTGGCCGCCATTCTGTGGTGGCGACATGACTGGAGGCTGGGCTGGCGCATACCGGTTGTTGAGCACTGGAGACGACATTTGTGGCGACTGGGCCTGTGGCGACGACATCGAACCGGCCCTTGGTGGGCCACCCGCGCCCTTTGGTGGTGGGGGAGGCACCGAACCAATTGGTGGAGACTGGCTCACTGGCGGTGGAGCCATAGTCTGGTTGGGGAACGGCGATCGGATCGTGTTGGCGGCCGGGGTCACAGCTCGACGCGTCGAGGACAGAGCGTGATCCGGCAGGTCGTTCCAGCCACCCTTTTCCTGCGGCTTTGGCGGTCGCGATCCAGCAGTTGGCGGTGGCGGAGGCACCACTGATGGAGGAGGTGGAGGAGCGGGGGAAACAGGCTTGATGAAGCTTGGGGCACCCGCTGGCTGGTATGGATTTGGTGGCGGCGACAGTGCTGGCTGCTGGGGCACTGGGGGGACCACTGGGTTTGGCGCCGTAGGAATTGCGGCTACATAGGGGTTTGGAGCCGCAGGAGCCGCACGGGGTGCGGCGGCTCCGTAAATGCTGTTGAGGCCACCAGACGAGTGGGTTCGGGTATGAGCCGGCTTTGACGCCTTGGCGGCTCGGGCCTTGGCCTTTTGCACTCGCTCCTTCTCAAGAGCGACCCCTGGGTAATCGGCTGGCAGCAGCTTGAGGTACGCCTCGGCCAAATCAAGGTGACCCTGGGAACCCACCACTGTGGCGTAGTCTCGGTACGCATTGTAGAGACCAGCCAAATTGGTATCGTCCGAGGACGAGGTGGCGTCCTTGATGCCCACGGCTCGTCGGAACATGGTAACCTTCTCGACAAACTCGTGGAGCGCCTTAAAGTGCGCCGGGAACGAGGACGAGCTGTCGGCCAAGTCTCCGTGAAGCTCAGCGTAGGACACCTCTCGGAGCCACAGGTTGACAGCCTTTTCAAGGTTGGATCCGGCCAGGTAGCAGAAGACGGCAGAGTTTCGCAGCTCCGTCTTCTGGGCAGAGTCAGTGGCCTCTCGCTGAGCGTTGAGGAGCCGGTCACCGAGCTGGCCGCTCAGAGTGGCAAAGGACTTGTCGGTCTTGCAATAGGTGAAGAGACCGGTGATAACCTCACGCCACTCGCTCACGTCAGCATTGTTAACCAGATCGTTGAGGTTGTTGCTGGTGACAGAGTTGAGCAGCCGCACAAATGGGTTCGTCTTAGCGTTGGTGGACACATAGGCGTTTCGCACCTTGGCCTTGAGCTCCTCCGAGCCATTAGCAGAGAGCATAAACGCATCAGGGATTCGGCCCTCGTCGAGGCAAATCTCCACCGCCCGCTCAATCTGGCCCAGGAGCACGGCCCTGGTCAAATCCTGCTCGGCAGAAGACTGGCCCGACGCGAACAGATGGAACCGACCAATCGGAGCAAACGCAGACGAGTCCTCCGAGCTCTTAAAGCTGCTCAGGAACCCGTCACCGCCTGCGCTGGGGCTCTCTTCAAAGCCAACGTCAGTCGACTCCTGTGGCGCATTGTTGTTGAAGCTGCTGAGGAAGCCACCGCCAGATTCCTCGCCAAACAGGTCGTCCTCATCCTTGGCTTCGGGGGCCTCTTCCTTGGCTTCCTCCTCCTTGGCGTCGGCCTCTTCAGCCTGCTCCTTCTTCTTCTTGTTCTTCTTCTTCTTCTTTTTGGAGCCCTCAGTCTCCTCCTTGACCTCCTTAGCTTCCTCGGCATCCTCCGCAGGCTCTTCCTTGGCCTCAGTAGTCTCCTTGGTCTCGGCGGTCTCCGCCTTGTCCTGAAGGGCGTCTAGCGGCACCTGAGCGGTCTCAAAGAACTGTGCGAGTTTAGCACGCTTGTCGCCGTCCGCCATAAGCGCCGAGATGACCTGCCAGTCAAACTGCTCCGATTTTGAAGACGCCTTTTCGGCTCGCTCCTGGGCAATTGAGGACAAATCCTTGCTGTGCAGAATCTCCGACATTTGGGTCGCCTCAGCGTTGATCGATTCATCACCATAGTGCTTGGTAGAAATGTGCACCGAGGAACGTCCGCCCTCCGTCTTGACCGCAACGATCTTGCCACCAAATGCGAATTGGGCCGAGGCGGGTCGCCGCAGCCACTGCGGCGCAAAGTCAAGACTAAAGCTAGGCTTGTTGCTATTGTCCTTGGCGTGCGTATCCTGCAGCGTCTGGACGGCAATGGTGCCCTCCGTGAGGGCAGTGGCGAACAGATCGGGCACCCGCGGGCTGAACCGCGTCTTAAAGCTCCAGCTCGCCTCAATGGGGTACTCGCCCACCTTGACGCTTCGCTCAGGGTTCCACAAAAAGGTTCGGTTGTCCATACCGGTCGACATGAGCAGGCTAGAGTCCTGGGCACACCAGTCCATCGAGGCAATGTCGCCCTTGTGGCCTCGGAGCACCTGCTGGGGCGCTGAATTGTTACGCAAATCCCAAATGAGAATGACAGGCACGTTCTCGTCACGCGATGAGACGGCAAACTTGACCGCCTCGGTGGGGTGCCACGCAATGCTTCCCACCGGACATCGGCCGCCTGTCGAGTTGGCGTACTTGAACTGGAGCACCTTTTCATCCTTCGAGCCGAGCTCAAGTACCGACGTGTAGCCAGTGTTGCCGGCCACCGCGAAAACCTTTGCAATCTTATTGTTCCAGCTCATGGCGTCAATCTCATCGAGCCGGCATCGATCCGTGGGGACGGCAAAGGCGCTGCCTCGCTTGAGATCCCACACGTACACCTCGCGGTTGGCGCCGGCCGAGGCCAGCACATGCGACTGTACAGGGTTGAACTGGAGCGATTTTACCGCGCCCGAGTGCTTCTTGAGCGACAGGATGCGGTTCTCCGGGTTTTGCGCGTCATACGCGTTGACGAGGCCCGACTCGTGGCCCGTCGCAATCACCCCACTAGAGCGCGCGTCGGAAACGCCGCCCCACACAATGTCGGTAATCCTACAATGGCTGGTTAGTCCCAATTACTCTCAATTGTCGCAATGTCGCAATGTCCACTTACCGTGACGAATCAACGTTGACCGTAGAGGCCGGCGTGTCGAGCAGGTAGCTCTTGGCAGCTCGGTCCACCAGATTCAGGTCCCAAAACTCCAATTGCGACTGGCCGCTCGAGTATGAGCCCGTCACCATCGAGGGGCCCGTCGCAAGTGGACTCCACGAATACGTGTCGGACCGGTTGATTTCCCTTAGCTTTACCATCGTCTATATATGTATTCTTTTCAATCTCAGACCAGTCTCCAAGAACGTCAATTGAGGGGCCGGTTCGCAAATATATTCCCTTGGCAGATATACACGTTCTTCCTCAGCCACTGATCCCCAACAAATTAGTACGCGTTCTCTTCTCAGCTTCTCCCTGGCACTGCCGTCCACAAGCGATGATTGATGTTGGAGGGGTCAAGAGAGGACACGAAACTGACACCTTGGCCAGTTGCCCGCGGCCGCGCGAGCCCCTTTCTCCCAACCCCCGCCTCACCTCTCCAGGCGGTACAGGGGACGTGAAATATCAGCAGTGATGATGGTACGAGTAGTGATTTAGTATGTACAGTATTTACAGTGTTTAGAGACTTAGGCGTCCTTGGTGGAGGTGCGCTGATTGTTCATTTTCTGGGCCCAGCACTCCTTGAACGCTTGCATCTGTCCCCGTTAGATCAGCTCAGTTAGATTAATACAACTTACCTCCTTGACGCATTCGCGCCAATCCATCTTTTCGGCGTGGCAGTCGGTCAATGCCATGTTCTCGGCTATATTTGGTTAGCGCGTAGGTTATCAAATGCTAAACTCACCGGCACACCCAGTGTCAATGATCCGCTGGTCCCTGACTCGTTAGCGTTCGTCGGTAGTAGTAGCGCGTACATACCACTCATCCGGCTCGTCGTCCTCTTCAACAAGCTCTGGTTTCTCTACGGTCGGGGTCTTTTCTGGCGTCATCTCGTCTTGGAGGTATTGGTACCGGGTTGACTGCTGGGTGATCAACCTTTTGTACTTTAACTAGTTAATTCATTGCAAAATAATGATCTAGATCATCCAGCGCTGGATCGACCATGTGCATTAGAGAGCGATAATGCCATCGCCAATGACGTTCGTGTCCCTGGTTCTCGCCATCGGAATTGAACGCATGTTATTGAAGATTGGTGAATAATTCAAATGCCTGCTTACATGATATATTCACTTCAACCAGTGGCGTTTGTACGCCAAGCAGAATAATCATAAATGCTGATTACGGTCCATTCTACCGGGCAGATGCTTTCTAGAGCCATTTAAGAATACCAGAGATTTGGCGGCCCAGTATTGCAAATTCGTTCTGGTCACTAGCGCTGAATTCATTTAGCCTATTGGTATATACTGTGTAACCTTAATACCATTTGTTATGAACGCTACATCTACAAATACTGTTTTGTTTGTATCATCGAATTTACCTTCAAACATAACCCCTATATATTATGAGCGCAGAAAATGAGAAGGATGGCAATCTTGCCGCTGTTAGCCCAATTTCCTCGGACGAATCAAACTTCCAGAAGAGTCCAAATCCAGTTATCACCCATGCTACACGATATAGCTGGGCATCCATTTCCGAAGGCCCAATGGGTATTTTATCGATGTATCGACCTGGAATTGCGGTGCCCAATTGCCGTCGACCTCTCACTTTGGTTAACGAGTCGGATGTTCGTGATGCATTCATGGCGAACGTTTTAATACCTATCGATGGTTATATGAATCAGCTTCTTGCTTTAGCGGAGCCTGATGAGAAATTGTCTCTTAATTACCACAGTGCGGTTACGTTGAGAGGCAATAAACGAGCCGATATACTGGTCTCGGTTGACCATAATGGAGAAGACAAGCCGCTTCTACCAATAGAACTAAAGCCACCTGGTTCTCTAATGTTGGATGACATCGGCGGGCGACACATCCAAGACGGCACTGATGCGTCAGTTAGAGAAGTTGCAGCCATCGCTCTGAACCAAGTCTTCGAGTATGCCAAGGCAGTGAACGTCCAACGTGCATTGATAACCAATATTCAAGGCACAATGCTGCTCGATTATGGGGCCACTCTCTCTGAAGGAAAACCCCCAGGAGTTGTCTATATAGACGAACAGAATACTAAGGATGGTGGAACTCTACGTTCCGGTTTTGCCTCACAGCTGGTCCTTAGCTTACAGGATCAGGGGTTCCTAAACACCAGATCCATCGAACGGCTCCGGAATCTCTCAGAGAGAACACAAGACCATGAACAGCTCGGTTACGCCCGGTGTAGGTTTCCAAACTGTTCCTTTGGTTGTCGCCGCCCTCTTTGCACGATACAAAAGTTTTGCGTCAGAGGACGCAAATTTTAGAAGCGGACGATCAGCTTATCAGAATAGCTCGAAGGTGGATGGGTCAATCCTGGGACCACCCACGGTGAATCTATAATAACCACCTGTAATGTTTATTGCTCAAATAACTGTGATTCTATAACTTGGTCAAAGTATATACATGTAATACTAATGGTGATACTGGAACAGTATGTCGCGGTCACCTATGCTCAGCCGTGTGTTCTCGTATGTTCGTATGTTCTACCCTATTACAATGTAGTACAGTACTAGAAGTAGTGAATACGCGAGTTCTATTTCCTCATCCTTCGTTTATGCCCTTAAGAGCTCGATCATGTTCATGTATACTTCTTCGCAGCGTAGTTTGGTCCAGCCTGTAGTCTACCTTCGTAATTGGTGTTTTAATCGTTGGGCTAGTTAAGCACGTAGTATGGAGTGGAGTGGAATCGGGATATACCATTAGGTTTTTTTATCTCTCTCAATATATTAATCAATACATATAAAATCAATATACCTAATATTCACAAAGTAGCGGTCGGGTGGAAAAGGTTACCCTAAAGAACCACCCTCATCCTCAAGATAAGCCTAAACGCCGCACAAGACGCCCATATTTTATAGGGCATCTTGGCTTTGCCAATGAGCCGCAATTGGAGATAACGACTCATTACCAGCCATTCCTGACGATAGGAGACGAACTCGACGTGGAATCGATAAGCGTGAGTAAGATGCTGGGTGGCGGTTACAAAGCGCGCTTTTTGCACAAGCTCCTTCGTGGAAGACCATTGGAAATACCTCAGGTTTGAACGTTGAATGAATAAACTTCGTCCATAACCGAATGGCTATTGGACATTGGAGGAAAGTGTGACTTATTCGATCCTTTTTTTTTCGGCGTAGAGTGCACTCGGTACCCTTGCTTGGAGTTTGGTTCGCAAGTACCCCGGACCAAACCCTCCATGATCTAGGGTTCTGGTGAGGATTGCCATGTTGGCCTTAATGCGGGAGTCCCTGCCCTTCATAAAGCTCTTAGCGATATCCATGAGTTCGTCGAGGTGCCGCTTGGTCGCTGGAACATATGGGTCATAGTAGATCACCTTGGAGAAAAGGAAGGTGTTAACTACCCAAGCGCGAGGGGCGTACGGAAGATGACTCTGCGGGATTAGGGTCGCCCGTCGTCGCATCTTGGCAACCAATTCATCCCATAATCGCACTGCTCCACTTCCGGCGTCCTTGGTGATGTGGATGTCCAGCAGCTTAAAGTCATTTGTGCTTGGAGAAAGGGTGGTCGCTTGGCGGAAAGGAGACTTCCGCTTCGCTGTGTGCATCTCTCTGGGGATCTAGTTGATTCGGATGATCGACGTCTTGGACCAATTAATCTTCGCCCCGGACGTCGCTGCGAATTCGTTACCGTAATAACTCTGATGGCAGCCCGAATATCTTCAGCACACCCAAAACCAAGAGTGACACCATCTGCAAACGCACCAACGGCAAAGCGGATCCCGTTCATACGGGGACCATGGGATTCAAAGCCACGTACCGAGTTGCATTTCTCCGTCGTCCAGGTACGTACTACAGTCCCTGCGCCGTATTGGGTTGCGGCGAACCATGCGACATCGCGTAATCGCGAACGGTGTCGCGGTGGACATACCTTCCAATCATCTTGATCACTTGGCGGGTGTTAGGCTTTTATTCTCAGGAGGGCTGTTTTCTAATTTCGGGGTAGACAATATCATTGGAGACAGCTAAGGAGAATTAATTATTATTACAAGATATGCGGTATTACCACTAGCTAATATAATCAGCTTCCATTGTATTTTTTTAGAAATAATTGCAAAGAATATCCGTACCCTGAATCCCTGTATTAAGTGTAATCTGTTTCGCAACAGAAAGTACCGGTATAGCACGACAACAAACGCAATCAAAATATAGGTTTACTCGATATTTTATGGAATGTGGAAGGTTATTAAAGTTAATTGTACTCATGTGTTATCATATAAACTCCCTTCCCGCCATGATAACTTCCCATACTGTACTTTCTTGCGTGTGAAATATGTGTTGGATAAACAGAGCGTATTATCAAGTAGGACGCAAAGTAGCGCTTTTATCTCATACTCCTGAAAAATTGGTCGCGGCCAAGAAAAGGCACAACATTACCTCAATGTTCCGTATGAGTGGATTAAAACTACCGGGAGACACTCAATTGGATCGAATACTCGCATGGCCACCTTCCCCTGGTAGGGCTGGCAAAGAAAAAGTGACAATCAGACTAGAGGGTCTGATCACAGGTCCAAAATGGGACTGGCCATTCATATGCGCGGCATACGTTCAACCACCGCATCATTGGACAAAGCTGGACAGCCAAACTCCGGTTGTGGCAGAAATATTTGACCCAGTCAGCTTTACGGGAAACGACCCATCTGTTTCCGCTGATTTGATGTACACCCGCGCTGTTACGGCATATGGTCTTTTGACAGATTTACAAGGCACAATTGTACCCAAGTTCTATGGTTCTTACTCGATGAAAATCCCAGTTGAAGGCAATTCAGAGCACCAGGAACGCGATGTTCGGGTAATTCTTAGGGAATATGTGTACGGCGATAGTATGCACCACGACCATCATGAGGAACTCAGTCAGGACCAACGAAAGCAGGTCATGGAAAACATTATCAAGGCGGAACGAGAGATAGATCGTAGAGGGGTCCGGGTTGCAGAGTCGTGTGCCCCTGAAACTTTAATCATTCGCAGCAAGACTGATATTGTCCTGTGGTACCTGAGAAGCGCAAGATTTGGCCCTAAAATTGAGACAGGTTCAGATCCGGATATCCTACAGGATTTTGTTCCTGGTGGAGAGAACAGATGGTTGGATTCTTACTATGTTGATTGGTTTGATGAGTATGTTGACTGGGATTGGAATGATTGGCTGAAGGAAAAGTTTCCTACATTTTTCAACAAGAGTACAGCCTCTGGAGACAATAACGAGAACAAAAGTATGGACGAATCACCTCAAAGCAGTCCAAGGGGTTAGCCGGCTTAAGAATCTAGTTAAACTTGCTTATTCATTAGTTCAGTCCATACTATCTAGCCATATCATCTAATCCATTATTGCTGACATTGGATACACAAAACTAAACCGGTAATTACCTAGTCTTTATGGCCATACCCTCGATAACGACTAGAAGGCAAGTGGACAAACCGCTACAGGGCAATTATCCCAATATAGGCCCTTGATCGCTGAACCACGACCACCCTTTGCTGATCAAATTAATATACACGGAATTCCAGCTTATGCGTGTATTGAAATTAACCTGATATCTAAACTCCAGTAGCACTCTAAAACATGCAGCGTCGATACGGCCCCAAATGTCAAGTGAAACCCCCAACAGATATCCTCTCAACACAACCGAATTTCAACTCCAACATAGATTAGCTACTTGCTCAGATTAACGCGTAGCCAACAGGACGTGCATAATTTCCCCATTACATAGAGTAGTCATTTCGCGGGTGAAAAATTTCGTGAGTCACTTGAGTCACCTCCGCTCCATCTGTGGTCCGCCCCATCTCCGACACTTAACGTCCAACCATCACCCGGTCGCTATGAACGTCCTCGTCTACTCCGGTACGTATCCTCATGATCCGAGGGTTATTCAGCTTTTCT